>NQII01000702.1:80865-161293 GCA_002778355.1 Clitarchus hookeri
GTGGAGAGGGGGGTGGATGAGTGAGGAGAGGGAGGTGGGTAAGCAAAGAGGATGGGGTGGGTGAGCAAAGAGAGGGGGAGGATGAGAGAAGAGGAGGGTGGGTGAGGAGGAAAGGGAGGATGGAAGGAGAAAAGGGAAGAGGGTGAGGTAGAAAGAAAAGAGGGGCCATGAGAAAAGGAAGGAGTGGTGGGGAAACAAGAAAGGAGAGCTGGGGGAAAAAGAGAGGAAAAGGGGCAAAAGAAAAATACAGAGGGGAAAAGTAAATATTGGGAGGGGAAAAGGAAAGATGGGAAAATAAGAGGGGGGAAAGGAAGGAGGGAGGGAGAAGAGTAGGGGACAGGGTGAAAGGAAGAGAATAAGAGAGAAAGGGGAGGGGTTGGGGGAAAGAGGTCGGAGAGAGGAAGCGGAGAGATTACTGTTTACACCCAACCAGTGCAGCACTGTTCAGGTAAAGTGTCTCGGACATATCAATTTAAGTAACACATGTGGCAGAATTATGCATCATCTCTCAGTCTAACAGAAGAGCTTTGTGTCTGAAAACATAAAAAATAATATTACACTGTGCCTGCCACCAAACTGCATTCTGAATGAAAAACAAAATTGCTGTAAATATGTAGAATACAGGAACATGAAGTGTTTCATGTTCACTTCCTTTGTGCTAGAACTACACAGTTATAGGTTAGATTACACTACAAGAGAGTTAGTTCAGCACTAAGATCGCAGGAACCTACTCTTCCTCGGAGTCGCTGGCATCGGACTTGACGGCTGCGGGCGTGGGGTCAGGACTGAGCTCCAAGGGCTGTTGGGTGGTGTCTGGAAGCCATACCCCATGAGCATAGCTTGTATCGTAGCTGGGACCTGCTGGGGGCTGACCCATCGTGTACCCTGCAAGCACACCGCCACAGCTACAACCCACTGTCGGCTCCACAAGCCTCACGATAGTTACGCTGTGTAGCTCCTGCACCATGCGGCCTGTCTTTCCCCTGGACACAGCCAGTGTCCCTGCTAACAGTATAACAGTAGCACACATCACACTACTGGCATGTGTAACGTCAGTTGTTTGACCTACCAGAGTGCTTCTCCTACCTCCTGTCTACCAGGAGAAACACAATAAAAAGTTCCTTTTGTACTAAAAATGATAATTTTGCATGTTCACTTTCTTGAAATGAACTTAAACTCACTAAAACCTAGGGTTGTGAAAATACTTTGCATGCAAAAAAAATTAATTAAAAAAAAAAGTTTTTTTGTTTATGGTACAAAAACTAACGGGGTCTTTGATGGGAGTGGGAGTTTGAGCTTTGGGTAACACTTTGATAGCCCGCTGGGCCCGAGGAGGAGCACTGCTTGTGGTAGACCATGCAGGAACCCCGGCAGGGGCATAGCTGTGATCTGTGGGTTTCGGTAATTGGTGATCAAAATGTTTTACCCCCTTCCCTAAGGCCGAGGGAGAGTCACTAATTGCTGCTTGCTTCTTGGGTGGTGTGGAGGGTAGTGGAGACACTTCACATGGACTGTGTCACACAAGTCTGAAGGTGTGTCTGCTATGGCTGGTCGAGCCAGAAATAGTTCCCATCTGGCGTACTGCAGTTTCTCTATTCCAGGTGTAAACCATGTTCAGTTTCCCCAACCAGAGCTTACGCCTGCATGGCTGCTTTATCACACCCAGCCCAATGGCGAGGCATTTAGTCGGGAGATAGCTTAGAGAAGGGTTAGTCGGTGTTCAGGAGGGGTGGATACAGCCTGTAATGTACGTTGGAAATGCAGAGGGTTTGGTACCCAAGATTGCCAGAAGGGCCTGGGCAGCCTTACGGTACAGTGCCCACGTGCGACAGGTCCCCGTTCCTCAGTAATCGGAGAGGGGGAGACGTTGGCCGCAGCTCTGAATTATGAAATGTTTTACATTAATAAAATAATATTTGAACATGTAGACATTTTCTCTTTAAAACTTTATAAATTTAATAGATGTAAAAATATATTTAATAAGAAAATCAATGCTGTTATGATCTCAAATAAAATGTGGCGTCGGTAGCAAATTATGTTTTAATCATATTATAGCAGAAAAAATAAAAACTCAAAGTTAGAGATAGGTTGAATGTTTGAATTTCGAACCGAACCCAAACTTTAAGGCTATATTCGGTTCAAAATTTATTGCCATGTAAAAATCAGTTCTAGTTTGGTTCAAAAAATTTACACAAATTCGTGTTCGGTTCAAAAATTTGCCGGGAAAAGAACATCCTTAACGAACTTGGAAACAAACTTACTTACCCTCAATGACATATCTTTTTCCAAATTAGAAAAAATTTGACCATTATATTTTGGAATTATTAGTGGTGGAAATGTGCAGGTTGTAGGCTATACGTATGCATTTATTGTTTACGTTACGTGTTTAAACAATTTGAGTGATTTGTGAATGTGGCTATACATGTTTGTTTGCGTTAAATCTTAAATGCTTCAACAAATAGGGGCTGAGCTGTGAAGATTGTATGTATATATGTTTTTATATTAGACTACATGTTTATCTAATAGAGATGGAATTGTTAAGGTAATTCTACATGTGTTTTTTCTTCTTCTAATATCCTTGAGCAATTAAGGGCTGAACTGTGAAGGCATATATGTGTGTGGATAAAGCATTTTTTGAAGTTTGCTTCAAGTTTGATGAATTATAGCACAGTTTGGTTTAAGTTCGGTTCGATAAAATTATTGCAGGTAAGTTCTCTAGTTTGATTAAGTGCAAATATCTGGGTTTGTCACCCACCTTTATTCCATGTATTAAAAGTAAAGTTATTTTAATTGTTAAACATGTTGCAACTGGTTAAAAACCATATTTCAGTGTAAAAAAAAAAGTGGCTGTAATGGGCAGTGGACCCTCTAACACAATAGAAGTGTGTACAAACATCACAACGTGCCTGGGGGGAGATGCAAACTACATGCAGTGTAGCGCGAGAACCAGGCGTTGTCTACACTCAAGTGCAAGCAAGCATGAACAACGCCTAGTCCTCTGGCTACACTGCAGTTCAGTTTGCATATCCCTCAGGCATTCTTACACACACCTTTAAACATACAAATGCTGATATCACAAAAAAGGTTGGCCTTAGCGAGCGTTGACAAGACGACCTTCTTTGTAGCATTGTACATTGTGAATAACACTCCGTACATAAATTTGCATTACATCTAGATGCTTAGAAAGTAACGGCCCAAAAAGGGAGATGAACACCCAAAGCCGCCTAGAGGGAGAATATATACCACAACACTCATAACAGGTTCAATATCTCCCTTTCCTGTAACACTGTTCAAAATTATTATGCTTAACCTCAAATGCAATCTCAAATTTAATTTTCAGTGGCCTATAGCGGCCACAATTTTCACTTTATCGAAAAATACCCAACACATTTCCACTGCATTTCCTGTACGGAATCACCTCCCAAAGTTAACACACTCGGTCCTGACTCACCTGTGTATACATATCTTTATCCTTATATTTTAGCATTAATAAAATATGGAGATGGAGAAGTAATTAGAATTGCCATGGGAAAATACAACCTATTAGAAAGCATGCACTTTTTTCTGTAGCTTTGGTTAACACACGGCAGTGGCATTATGTATTTTCCATCTACGAGACGTAAAATAAGGGAATATGCCTCTGAAACGCTTGTGAACTCCAGACAGTTTATCTGCTAACACCGCAGTGGCATTATTAAATCAAGCATCTTTCTTCTGATGACATCATATGGAAAGGAGGGAGAGTGCAGGCATGCACTGCGAGCGCGTGCCTGCACCCATCTCCAGTGTAATTTTGTATTTTTACTGGTGTGTGATGGCTCATGTTAGAATCACAATCCATAAAAAGGGTCCAAAAAGTAGCTTACGTTAACAACTGTATCAAAATAAATAAAGTATCAAAAACAGAAATCCAAGCAAAATAGTATCAACATTGGCTTGTGCTGCTGTTAGGTGACGCGTCGAATGTGCTATTGTTTAATGTAGCAGCCTTTAAATGTGTTTCAATAATTTTTTGCAGCAGTTTTTTTAAAATATTAATTTGTTTTATCTACTTATATGGTTCTCGAAAATCTGTCGGTTCGAACAAGGCGTCTGTATGAAACAGGTGCCTTACGGACGAGGTTCGATTGTGATTAAATATCATTGTGTATTTTCCCACCAATTATTTTTCAACGTACGATTACCTTTACTCGCATAAATGTCCAAATGTTTGACATTCGCCACAAAAATTGGGCCATGTGGTTATGTGAGCATAAATCAAAGTGAGGTTATTACTTCTAAGGCATTGAATTTATGAAATCAAAAAGAAAGAAAATGGTTGTGCACTTTGCTGCAGAAACATTTGCATTATTAAGAAGCTATGTACATAATTAAAAAACAAGCCTTTTTTTTTTTTTTTTTTTACAATAAGCAGAGGCATTTATATGTTTCCTGATTACGTGACCAGAGTTGTATGTTTTTTTAAATCTTTCAACATGCATGCAATGCCATTACCGGGCAAATCACAAGTAATAACATATCTCCCTACAACATATTTCTCAATAACATATCTCCCTACAACATATTTCTCAACAACATATCTCCCTACAACATATTTCTCAACAACATATCTCCCTACAACATATTTCTCAACAACATATCTCCCTACAACATATTTCTCAATAACATATCTCCCTACAACATATTTCTCAATAACATATCTCCCTACAACATATTTCTCAACAACATATCTCCCTACAACATATTTCTCAACAACATATCTCCCTACAACATATTTCTCAACAACATATCTCCCTACAACCAAAACATAATATTTTGGTCCCTTCAGTTTCGTTATAAGGACGTTTAACTATAAAAAAAACTCGTTAAAAATTTTCATTAAACTTTAGTTTCATAAAATGTGACAGCATATCATTAATTTTAATTTTGTTAAACAAAAAGACACATTCACCAATTAATACAGAGTTGGAGAATACAGAATCATTAATTTGCCAACTTCATAATAAACTATGTGATGAGCGAAGGAACATATGGACCGAACATTAAACTGCGTGACCGGGAAGCAGCTCGAGTGGAAGGGTAAGAGCCGATACCTGCGGCTGCCTGGTGCTGGTACGCAAGCTGTTGCTGATGGTACACCCACTGTGCAGGGTCGACCGAGGCAGCATATGCCTGGTACTCTGGCGGGACGTCCCACGTCACCGCGTTGGTCTGCACGTTCCAGTAGTAGACATACCCGCTGCCTTCGTCGTAGCACTCCTGCCACGCTGACACACACACACACACACAGTCACCATCACAGTCAGCTCATCTCCACAAACAAGGGCAGGCGGCACCACAGCGACATCAGTCTACACTATGCACTCAGCTCTCCACGCCACATTACCGCCATACCTGTATAAGCACTGTTTTGGTGACCAGTTATCTAAAATGCAGACATTTACATTCATATTTAATTGATATGATAGGTGTGGGACAAGCAAGAACAAGTTAGCAAATAAATCATAATACACACTGGGAAATTAAGTGCATGACTTTATGGAAGGGGAAGAACACTAGGAGAAAAAAAACTAAAAAATTTGATGTTTCAGGGTAAATCAAAATACGCTTTCAGGGGGATAGTACACCATTGCATAAAAATAATACTGTAGTAGTCTACAGCTAGCTGTATTAGTCTGGGGACACCAACTACAGTCACTGAGCTACGAGGTGGAGTGGCAACACTGGACAAGTGTTGGCAGAACCCTGCTTCAATTCCCAGTCCGACCATCCTTAGTTCAGTTTTCCATGGTTTCCCGGAGTTACTACAGGGTGGTGATTCCGAACACCTCGCGTAGCAATATTCTGTTGAAGAGTAACAGAATAGTTTGTTGGCCAATGATATTCATGCAGTTCGTAGTTAAGTAGCAGTTTTTATGCATACAAAAATTTACACGTATTATGTTTTCTGTGAAAGGACGTGTGTTTAGTTCTGTAAAAGACCATGCTTATTTCAGAGTGTAATGACTGCTAAAATAAAGAAAATTATATTTTAATTACATAATGTACACTTAGTTCTCCAAATAATTGAGCATTATCACTTAAACAAGTAGATGCTAGGCATAACCAACTATTAAGTGATGTAAAAGTCATATGATGTACTAATTATAATTTAAAAGACATATAAAAGAAAACTACGGAGTGATGACATTTTTTATTTGGTGCGCAAACACACTTCTGTAACTGCGTGCTATTTTAATTTGCTAGACAACAGTTACAGCCGCAAGTTGAAAATAAAATGCATACTGTACTCAACAATGTCACATCATGTACTTTCAAAGTTATATTTATCATCAGATTATTCCTATGTTATGTTATTAGAATATTAATTTACTCGACTAGCATTAAATGTTATTTAACATAGAAATAAGTTTTACAGGCCCCAACATTTTCATGTAAACAAATATAAACAGTGTTTGGCATATTTTACTAACTTCTCCACCATATTGACTGTTTGTGTCGTGAATACGGGAGAAACACAGTGGAAGGAAGCACAACGTCATTAATATTTTGTTGAGTGTACACACGTGGTGAGTAATACTATATCGTTCGTCAACAAAGTTTATTTGGAATCAGCCCCCAGGCTAATGCGGGGATGGTTCTTTCATACGGGTCATGAAAATTCCTTCCCTGAGCAAATGACCCGATCGCTCACGACCTTACTGCTGACGAGACGTTACGCCCTACCTACCTCCCTGTATCCCTACCCACACAGAGTTCAGTGGAGAAACATAGAGCAACTTATCTAGTCACGTTTCAGTAGACATAATTTGTCGCTGCCGAGTACGAAAAATTTATCCCTGCACATTGAAATGACTTAATTCCTGTTTACCTGCAGGAACATGTAGAACTGCACACTCCTAGTATAGGCTGTGCATGGTAAAGTGAGCACTTTTGAGGCCCTAGTTACTTTTTCTTTCAAGCAATTTTTTAACCTTCAACGACATTTTAAAATAAATATTGTCAAGTAAGAACTACACACAGTGTACAGATTCCAGCCCACTCTAAAATTAATTTCTAAGGTTGAAAAAATATATATTTACTTACTATTACTCCAAATGAGAATGATTTCAAAAGTGCTCACTTTACCTTGAATGGCGTATAGAAGCAGGGATCCACTACTCAGCTTGTACAGACCCCACACCTTCCTGTCAGTGGTGTGGCATACCGTATTTACCCCAATATAGGACTACCACATTTTTACTGTATCTATAGGAAACATTATTTTTCCACAACTTATTTAGACATTTAATTTAGCACAACTTTTTATCTTGGCACATTGAAGTTTACCATAGCTAAATTGTTTGCAGGTAACATTACAGACCAGCTGCATCAAGAGCAGCATCGCATGGGCGCGCAGCTAAGTTACGTTACTGCATACGACTAACGTCGCACTTGCCTGCACAGCCGAAGTGAACCTGTGGCCCCAGCAAGGGCCGACGCGACACGCGCAGATAGAAGAGCTAGCAGTATGCGAGTTGTCGCATTGTGCAGCAACAGTCGCTGTCACCTCTCCCAAGCGAAGCTTCATCAGTGTCTTTGCTTCAGAATGGACGCACCGATATTGAAATTTGAAGATTAATTATCATAATTGAAAAACATCCTGCACTGTAGGAAATGATGTGTAAAAGATGTTCAAAACTTTATTTTCACACTACCATAAATTGTTATAATATGTCGCCATCATGCCTTCCCATGGCCAATTCACCAATAATAACATATGTATCGAGTACTGTTTCCCTCCTATGCTGAGTACGCAAAGTCGAGCACACACTAAAAGCTATCTCAAACACATCCTTGCTGGAACTACGTCTTGTTTGCATGCTTGGTTGTAGTAGAAACACGGTACACTATGGCAGCACTGTTAGGGCCGCATGACGTGACGCGACCCTGAAACCTATGTAAGTCGCACTAAAAGCTATCTCAAACACATCCTTGCTGGAACTACGTCTTGTTTGCATGCTTGGTTGTAGTAGAAACACGGTACACTATGGCAGCACTGTTAGGGCCGCATGACGTGACGCGACCCTGAAACCTATGTAAGTCGCACTAAAAGCTATCTCAAACACATCCTTGCTGGAACTACGTCTTGTTTGCATGCTTGGTTGTAGTAGAAACACGGTACACTATGGCAGCACTGTTAGGGCCGCATGATGTGACGCGACCCTGAAACCTATGTAAGCCGCACTTTCTTTGTCTCCATCCCATGCATTTTTAAATTAAAATATCACAATCTGTTAATTTAAAAAAATATTTTATTACGTTATTTGCAACATGAGACACGCGATACTACTCACAATGTGAAAGGAAGACACCCTTCATTTTTTATGCAGGGAAAAAACTGTTAAAAAATATGACATTTCATGTTGTAATTTAACTTATACCATAGTGCTACTTTTAAGTTTGTAATCCATGCTTTAATATTACTATTCTCTAAAGTTCTTTCTGTTAATTAAACTAAGAGCAAAGCATAGTCTCATATTCAGGTAAATATAACATCCGCATGACTAGCTGTAGAACACATCCGAGACACTGCGCCACGTCTGGCTATCTCACCTAATCTTACTTCGGCGTACACACCTGCATCTTCCTACGCCTGAGACTTCACTTCCGAACTCAATTTTGAACAAATAATTTTTGTACATCGCTAAGGTAACCCCCGTCCTCTTCCTTGATCCCACCATAAATTTAAGGTGGTCGAAAAATTATAGCAATTAATCGTAACAAAACAATAAATGGGTATGCAAGAGTGGGCTGCAATCACTGACCTGTATGCACATAAATTTTCAACAAGCAGGTTCCCAAAAAACGCACAGTATTCTTGAGCACATCAATTTCATGAGTTGGAATACATTTTTTTAAAATATATGTATTCAACGTTGTTCCTTGACCGGTGGAAGCCCATCATGGGCCGTGTGTGCACGAGGTGCAGGGTCGTGTGATGTGTGCTCAGTGCATCAGTACGTCGTGCAGAGTGCACTGAAGATAGGCCGGACAACCGCGAGAATAGTGAAAAGGGTCGTGCACGTCTTTGTAAACTAATGTTTTTTTGTGTTCCTTCCAATTTGATCACACTCCGTTGCACGCTTCCGACAGCCATCGGGCAGTCTCTCCTCGGAGCTCAGCTGGACAGGTGCATGCCTTAAGGGCTTCAAATTTGCTCTCTCTGATTTAGTAATTCTGTTACGTAAATCTAAATTTTTTTAGTTTGCCCCTGCAGCCGGCTAGGCAATTCCGTCATACAGTTGTGTTAGGGCTTTTCGCACATTAACAAGTGTTCACCTCGGGCTGGTTCGTATGAGCTTTGTGTAATTTGGTTCGCGCCTCAGTGCTGGTGTACTGTTTCTTTTCATTGCAATGGCTTTATGTAGAGCCCTGTGGGCTTCGCAGTGTTTTTGTCAAGTATTAAATGCTGAATGGCTTTGGATTAAATATCCACGAGGTCACCTTTAATTCTTACGCTTAAATGACACAGCTACCTCTGTACTTGTGTTTGATTTGCTCCGTGGCCAACAGCAGAGCAAAAGAGTGTGCGCTTTATTGGCATCAATTGATTAGCGACATGGCGACGTCATGACGCTGGTAACAATTTCTGCTCACTGTGTGGCAGTGTACGAAATCACGGACCCTGTTGCCCAGGATTACAACTGCAACTCTGCATCCTATCAACTCGTCACCACTTGATGCAAATAACATATACTACATGTGGTAATTTAAAAAAATACTATTTTCATACTGAACAACTTCACACTTTACAGCTTTATAGGCATATCTAATTTCCTCATGGCATTCTCATCCTGTACCATAATGAAGTACTCATGAATTACGTACAGGGATAAAATTAATTGCTTTGAAATTCTCCCCTAGTATCTAGAGCACTTATATTTGATATTTTCTTTATTAAATAATCATTTACATTCAATAACTAATCATTACATTCATAATCAATTTAAACACAAACTAAATTTCTCAGCACATGTTATTATTTATTTGAAATTATTATACCTGTTAACTCATTTGGTGATATTGGAGGTCTTATCTATGTGACATGATTAATAAAACCAATGCATCACAGGAAAAGCGCACTTATGTATATTTCACAAAACCAAGGTATTCACATAGTTTTTTTTTCGTGTTCTTTTCTGGGTGCAAAGCACTTGTCTACTACACTGAATAATTGAGTGATTTAGGCAGTATAGAAAGGGCTCAGTTTGCAGTCATGGTATTTGTGACACAGTGCCCTTCACCTCCTAAGCACAGAAATGTACCGTATTTATTTTCTACTAAGTATCTAGAACAAAATGATTCAGCTGTTGTCCTGATACTGTGCTAGAGACATAGGAAATACTTATATATTTACTCCCTATATGTTTATTTATTGCATTTGTTTACTATTTTACCAGTTTTGTGTGACCACAGTAGAACCCAGTTATAACATTCCTACATATAACAGCATTATTTCATGGTCCCACCATTTCTCCATAATGGTTTCATTTCCTGCATATAACAATGTTCAGACGTTTATTTCCTGCTTATAACATTAGCATTTGCTCAATCTCTTGCAACATTTCAAACGAAATTTCTCTCTTCAGTAAAACTTCAGACACATTAACAATGCGGTAGCCAACAAATAAATACAGGAAACAGCTTACACCTGAATTATTAAGGATTCTAGAGGGGAGGTACTGAAAATTACCAAACTAAGCAAGAGTATATGAGTGAGATAGCATCCATAATGTGGGTCATTGTGCATTAATTAATGATACTACGGGCCATGGAATTCAGATCACTGATATTTTTTGGATCAAATGATTCAGAAGAAAATGTTTAAGAACTTGACTGGCTATTTATATAAAAAATTATTACATTAGAATTTTGTTTTGCTTGATGTGTCCCTATGTAATATTGTTTCCTGCTTATAACATTTTATTTTACTGACCACCTGAAAAATATTATAACAGGGTTTTACTGTATCTATCAACTGTTATTTTTATCATACCTGGGTCCACCCTTCTTTCCTCATAATTATTTTTTAATCTTCTTGTCTTTTGAGCTATATTCCTATATATTGTTTTATTCCATTATCATATCCAGAAAACAAAGAAATTTTATTAAATATTACTCTCTTTGCATTGCAGTATCGCACAAAACAATAAACTGTAATTTTGTTTGGTATTTTTCTATCACTTAGTTACCTCTCTTATGGCTTTATCTAAGATTTCAGCTTTAATTTTTGTCAATAAACCCTGGCGTCAGTTGGGAAGGACAATCTCGGTTTGAATTTTGTTAAAGTGAGACGCCAATTGAAGGCGCTCTGTTTTAGTTTTAATTGCTGTGCTATATTAACTTTCTTTGGTATTTTGCTATTTTATTAAAGGAAGTCAGTTTCCAGGTTGCATGGGCAGTTCTGAACAAGAGGACCCAAAGAGCCAAGATTTTTTTTTCTGAGGAACTCAAGAAGACACTGCCCCGCAATGTCCCTGAGAGACGGCATTGTCTTGCCCATTGTTCTCGTGCTATTATAACAAATGTCTTTCACTTATTTGAAAACAATTACTGTATAACTAAATTGATTGATTCCTTTACTAAAATGTTAAATAGTATGACCGAATAATGTGGAAACCACATACCGCACAGTTTCTGGGCTGTTTGTACTAGGCACTTGAAATTTGGCACTCTGATGTCTTAAGAGGGAGTTTCACCCAGCCCAGAGATTTTTGGTAATTGGGAGCTTAAAGAGGGGCCATTTTTCAATGCCCTCCATTTCCAAAACTGTCTAATGTCTGGGGTTCCAATTTTGTATGCTCCTTAACAGCATAAATTCCCATCGCTTCACAAATTAACACTATCACACTAACTTACAATTTTTAATACAAACATCTCTGAAATACAGCTACAGGACAATGTAGGAGCAATCAGGGACTCGAATACTTCGTCTGCTGTACCATCAGGCATGTTGTTCTATTAAATTTTTCTGAATTCAAGAAAATTTTATTTTTCTAAGTTTGCTTCTTGATTGCAGTTTTCTTTTGTGGGTTCTATTCTATACATTTTTGAGTGTTGTATGAGAATTTCCCAATTCATGCTCATTTTTCTTCAATTTTCCTCTGAATCATCCGTAACGAATAGCACGTGGAACCTGAGGATTCAGCTTCTGCAAGTTCGGCTGCTGCAGTTTATGTCGTCCGTAAGTTGGACACTGCCAGCGAGTTGGGTTACAGCAGTTTACGTCAACCACAGGCTGGGCTGTTGCAGGTTACATTGGCCAAACGTTTGGCTTTTGCATGTTACGTCAACATCTCCACGCACTCACACAGTCTGCCTCACTAATGCAAAACAATCACGCAGAGTTCTTAAGGCCAGGCTCCTAGCATAATATTACAGCTTGGCGCCATCCACAGTAAACTTTAACTTTTATTTAGAAAAGTAATATTTTACAAATTTATATTACTCCATCTTACATGAGTGTCCTAAGACACCCATTATATACAATCCACTATTACAGAGAAGCTGTTTACGAGGACGTAAGATGCAGGATGTAGACACAATGAGAGAGAAGTTGACAGACAAGTAGAAGCAGCACGTACCCATGCCGGGGTGCTCCAGCTCTTGTGTCGCAGCAGTAGCAGGCGCCTTCTTCTCGGGCGCAGTTGGTGCAGGGGGCGGCGCCGAGGCAGGCTGCTCCTTCGGCACAATGCTCTCTATCTCCTGCAAACACACACCACGTCACTCCCGAGGCCGCGTCACGATGTAGCAAAGCGGCTTGAGGCAGAGCGCCACTCACCTTCAGGAAGTCGGACACCTTGGCATCCAGACTCTCCTTGTGGTCGCTGTCCTGCGAGTCGCTGTCCGACTGGTACTCCCCCACCAGCTGCAGGGGGTTGGCCCGCGTCTCTGATCCGCCGCCACTCCCCTCCTCGTCGCCGTTGCGCTGACTGTGCTCGGCACAAATCTGCTGGTACTTGGCTGCACACACACCACGCATTGACCTCTGGAGACACTTCCACAATCGCTGCAGCCATCACATTGCAAAACTGCTTCTTCCATCACACGTGAAGAAGTTGGATGTTGCTGATGGCCGATAGCTTTTCTCAAGGTGCTGCCATTCCCCCTCCCTTGCATTCTGTACCTGCTCCAACCTCGAGCTTGTACCACTTTTCTTAAACTTTCAACATGACAGCTAACAATGAATTACAAAAAAACTGACAGCAGCAGCAGATGTTGAAACAAATCCAGAAAATAAATTCTCAAGCAATTAAACTTTGATACTAAACATTCAACCACAAATCAAACCACCAGATTTCCAAAATGATACAAAACCAATGTAACAACGCAACTACGTGTTACGTATGCCTTACGTGTGAGGATGTAGGTAGTTAGTACATTGTAGACACACACAGTGTAACAGATGTAAAGAACTAAGTGTGTGACAGAAAAACACTACAAATAACACAACAAAAACTCAAATGCACAACAACCAAAATTATTGCTACGAAAATATCTACCACTACTTGAAATGATTACTCAGCAGACATGTGTGGCCAGAAAAATGTGGAATGTAATTAATTTTCTTTTAATCAGATGAAATATGACAGGAGTAAAGTAATCAATTTGCAAATTAGATTTTATGTGCGGCCTCTGCAACACTAGCCTCTCTCATGACTGAGGTGTTGCATTCTTACTTTAAACTTGGTATTAAAAAAAATTCTGACTTCCAGGAAATAAAAATTAATTGTTTTACTTCTTAGCTCCAGACCAGCTCAGTGCTCCAAGAGTGATATTCTAGGCTACAAGATGTCCGTGGTTAAATTAATCTGGAGAAAGTTCAACTTGATTAAAAAAATAATAATAATTTAGTCTACTTCTTAATAAAATAGTTTTTCAAGTTCATCTGAATATAATTTTAAAAACAAAGAACTCTCGAAGTTCTAGGAATTCCTGGCGATCTCTTGTCGGCAGTCGCGTCCCCTTGGATGCGGCAGGACCTCGCTTCGCGGACTTCCTTATTCAGGCTCTCTGGTCTGTCGTGTCATTACAGTACGAGCACATATTAGCACACGCGGTAGTTACGCAGAAACAGGCCTACTTCTTCCTCAAACTTGCCTCGCGTCTTCGTCTCCTTTGAGTCTGCCTGTTCTCAGGTTCGAACTCGGCTCCCTGTAATATAATCTAATTAAAAACCATGCGTGCCAAACCCACACGGGCTAGCGTCCTGCCTTCAAACACCAAGATGGCTAAAAATTCAGTTCAAACAATTAAATAACGCAGTCTACAAGTGACCAATCATGAGAGAGATAGACACAAAATTACTCAACAAGTGACTTAGTTACCATGGCAATGGATCAATAACTGCTCATATATTAGAGCCTTCTAAACACATTACAAAAATAACAGATTGGAAAGATATATAATTGTGTTTACGATAAAATAAAAAGTCAAATTTTAAATGAGCAGTGACAATACGTATCAATTAACATAATTAATGTGCCGATGAAAATAATATCAGAGAAATCATATTCATCTTACAAATACATAAATAAGTGAAAAATTAAAATTAGTATGTGGCTCAATTTTACATTGTTACACCAATCAAGTTTAAATGTCTGTGCATGATGTCCTCTGCACATGTAAACTAAACATGTGGAACAGGCTGCCCTTGTGATGTACGAGTCATCGTATTTCACATAAACAGACCAAGCTGAGAAATAAAAATTGTCAAGCGTAAGCAAATATCTAATAAATTGCCTGCAAAAAGAGTATGAGATACAAGAATGTCATCTGAGAATTAGGGACTTGTCGTTTAAGATGAACCTCATCGCCATGTAGCCTTAGAGTGTTTTCTTGTCAAATATCTGCCGAAGGCGATCTGGCAATTAAAAACTAGTGGTCCAGTCCTACCAACAGCAAACAAGGGAGGTCACAGCCCAGACAACACGCACATNCCCCCCCCCCACCAACCCAACACCACAATGAAAGTTCCGTTCCCAGCTAATTCAAGTCAATATATTGTGCAGGAAGAAATGTGATAAGCACCGCTGACGTTTGTAGGGTCCTCTTGCCATTCCATCCAACTGCATCTCCCAGCCAATCACGAACATGGGTCCCTCACAGCAGATACAGCCCGTCTTTCCTCACAGACATTACCTCTCACTTGCACAAACTATATCATATTACCTTTATAATCAGCCATAATTACACTATAAAAGGCTCACAAACACAACTGAAGTGGCCTGCAAAATGTTTTATAAATAACAGACTGTAATATTTTAGATGTGATAATGCTGTTCCGTCAGATAGAAAATCTTTAATGATTTATGGTAAAAAAAAATCTTGCATATTACCTGGATTCTGAAATTCTAGGGTTGTGCAAATATTTGGTATACCGAAAGTTGTAACTAAATGAAAATTCTTGATTTTAATGATTTTTGCCTGTATATCATCTTGTTTGTTTGCATTATGTGATAACTGGAATAAATACATCAAATGAAAATTCAAATGTAGGTAAGACCTATGGGCTAAATACTCCATATCCTACATTTTTTTGGTTTGATTGTGCAACAAATTTGTTATAATTAATATCCTGCTAAAAAGTTATTAAATTCATTAATCTTTCATTGAGGCTGAGCTCTAATAAGATTATTTTTCATTTACGTTTCAGTTCCACAAAAGTTCCTAACATATCTTAAGTTTTTGTTTCGTGAGAAAAAGAGCCACATTCACACAACCTTAGCAAATTACTCTTCTCAGTATAAGTGTGGGGACCAGACTCAGACACGGGATGCACAGGTGTACCGTAAACAATCGTCGCCAGGACACAATAATCTCGGGCCCAGTAACTCCCAAACATTAACAATTAATAGTGTTGCCCGTAACATGAGCCAGAGGTCTGGATTTGGCCTCAGAGAAAATGATTACCCCACAACTACTTTAAATACTCCATCAGAGCCATGCGACAATGACACACCATGACCTTGTTACTGCCAAGGATGGAGGGACGACACTCACTCTGCCAGGTGTGTCGCTGCGGCTCTTGCTTCTTGGTCGTCAAGTTGAGTACTTGACGGCGCGCCGTCGCACCCCGCCTCTTCAGCCCCATGGTACCGTCCCGAGCCACCTGCGCTGCCACCTACGGCACACTCGCTTCTTTACAGCTGCCCCTCTTCACGTGTGGAGACATACTGCTACAGGACCACTGCAAACACACGTTGCTTTCTTAACAGTTCTCCTTTTACAATCATCTTTGAGCTCTACAACTTTGCTTATGCATTTCAGGCTTAGTATAGACATGGCAGCACACATCTTAACATCTTCCGTTAAGGGCTGTCAATTGTAAAGTAAGCACTTTTAAAAGCCCTGCAAAGATACACTTTTCTGCTCGTTTTTCATCCTGTCATATGTAAATTAAAATTACCACAGGCCAAATGACTATTTATGATTCAGTCAAGTGAAAATGTGGGATTGTTATGAACCTAAATGGATTACTAACATACCAATTTGGAATGTAATGTGTGTGAAGCAATACAACAGCAACTTGATTTGCCATAACTTCACAATTATGGTTGCAATTTGTCTTTGTTATTCACTGGTAATGTAACTGTCGGTCTGCATGCCAGTCTTTATGCCAGCAAGCATGGTAACTTTCTAATAGTTAATGGACAACCGTTTTTCCCAAATGTTAGTTCCAAACTTTACAGTGAATGGTCTATAGCCATTTGTTTGTGTTTGTTTGTATAGGCATGTGTTAGTGATTGTCCATTACGGAGTTAGTGAAAAGATTTGGGCGGATCTTAACAATGAGGTCTTGAGAGCCCATGAGGGTGACTGAGGTGAGTATGGAGCAGCACCGGATGTAAGGGAGGGGGAAACGGGAGATCCCCGAGAAAACTCGCCGACCAGCGACATTGTCCAGCACAATTCCCACTTGCGAAAATCCAGTGGCCTGGTCGGGGAGACTGTGCATTAGTGCAACTCATGAACGTTATGTTAGCTCACGTCATTACGGCGCATCAACACGATCTTCAGACTCTCGAGTGATGTGTGTAAACATTTGGGAGCATTACCAATAACTAGTCGCATTCAGTCCCTGCACATTTACACAAACACACAATTCCTAACTTATTGTACAATTCAAATACTCAATGAAATGCTACATGAAGGTTTTGTTATCATCAAAATGCATTAAGCACAGTATGCAAGTCCATGTTAGTTGAGGACAAGTGACCTTAAACGGTCAACACAACCAAATGTGTAAACCAAACAAATACAAATTTTTGTGTTAATTTCTTAAGTGGGAAAACTTCAATCATATATCTACTTTGAATGTAACATTTGAACTACTGTTTATTCCAAGAATCTATTCTATGTAGAAAAAAATAAAGCGTATTAATAAAAATTACAAATACAATCGCATCCAGAGTTTCTCTGGAATTAACCTCAGCGTACGCATAGCAAATATTTCTTAACGAACAATCTACTGCTTGTTTACACTGGTCTCCTGCAAGAAAGGGCTAAACGGTGCACTTGTAGTCTCCTATGAAAGTTCCATTTCTGCATTTAGCCCATCCTGTGTTATTCCAAAGAACACAATGTGGCCTCAAAACTAATCACTAAAAGTCCTGCAAGTAACTGTTACAAACAAAATGCATGTGTTCATAATAGGATGATTCTTACTTCACTTCCTATAAATTAAAAAGAACTTCCGCCACCAATAATGCTGAATACTACTCGGCCATCAGCAGCAAGCTGCACTCCATGAGAGAGAGAAAGAGAGAAAAATTAAAAAGAGAAAAAGGGAAAAAGAAAAAGGAGAAATAGAGAGAAAGAAAGAGAGAGAGAGAAAGAGGGAGAGAGAGAAAGAGAGGGAGAGAGAAAGAGAGGGAGAGAGAGAGAAAGAGAAAGAGAGAGAGAGAGAGAAAGAGAAAGAGAGAGAGAGAAAGAGAGAGAGAGAAGGGAGAGAGAGAGAGAAGGGAGAGAAAGAGAGAGGGAGAGAAAGAGAGAAAGAGAGAAAGAGAAAGAGAGAGAAAGAGGGAGAGAGAGAAAGAGAGAGAGAAAGAGAGAGGGAGAGAGGGAGAGAAAGAGAGAGGGAGAGAAAGAGGGAGAGAGAGAAAGAGGGAGAGAGAGAAAGAGGGAGAGAGAGAAAGAGGGGGAGAGAGAAAGAGGGAGAGAGAAAGAGGGAGAAAGAGAGAGAAAGAGAGAGAAAGAGAGAGAAAGAGAGAGAAAGAGAGAGAAAGAGAGGGAGGGAGAGAGAGAGGGAAAGAGAGGGAGGGAAAGAGAGGGAGAGAAAGAGAGGGAGAGAAAGAGGGAGAGAAAGAGGTAGAGAGAAAGAGAGGGAGAGAAAGAGGGAGAGAGAGAAAGAGAGGGAGAGAGAAAGAGAGGGAGAGAGAAAGAGAGGGAGAGAGAAAGAGAGGGAGGGAGAAAGAGAGGGAGGGAGAAAGAGGGAGGGAGAGAGAGGGAGAGAGAAAGAAATAGAAAGAAAGAGAGAAAGAAAGAGAAGGAGAGAGAGAGAAAGAGAGAGAGAAAGAAAGAGAGAGAGAGAAAGAAAGAGAGAGAAAGAGAGAGAGGAGGGGGACTGAGCAACACTTGGCAAGCAGGTAAGGCACTATGTGTGTCAGCTGTACTCCAGGAGGCAGTCATATGTGTGTGTATCCAGTTTTGTGCAGCTTCTACTGCATGTATTTTTCAAAATTTTTGTAGTTACATTTTATGTTTTTTATTCGACAAACCCCTGATTTTCACGGGACTTCCCACTATGGTGTTACTGTATTTAAGATGTTGATCAAATAAATATGCTTACGTGAAAATGAAATTAAAATTCCTGCTGAGCCTAGAAATACCACTTTTGATTTGATTATGGGTGCAAGCACTGATCCCTGTGGTGCACCAATGGTAATAGGTTACGTGGTGCTGATTTGACCATTGACCATGACATTATGTTCTGTTTCTTGCATCATATAATTAATTGTTTGTTTTGTACTTTTCCTATCAATTTCAAAAATGTGTGTGTTCATTTAGAAAGGACTACGCAGTTTACAATTAGGACTATTATAAAATTATCATATCATGTTATTGTCTTTGCAGGGGTATATCTTTCATTTTATTGCAATGTCTTTAGCAAAGTTTCGAAAATTAAAAAGTTGAAAAATTGTTGATTAATAATTTAATTCTTCAGCAAATTGGAGACTACAATTTTTATTAAACAAATTTTTGAAGTTTGAAAAAAAAAAAAAAAAACTATCACCAGAGTGTTATTATAAGCTTGGTTTTGGAGTGATCAAGCTTGTAACTGGAACGGACAAGAGCAGAAATGTGGATGGTTCTCAAGGACAGACACAACATCATCTGCCCCCACAGACGAAGTCCGGATCAGTACTGTCTCGCACATTACGGACCTTTCTGCTGTATGTCACGCACCACTATGTCTGGGTAACATCCACACATTTCTCTGGTTTTTGGATACAAACTGTCTCAGAAGTACTGACCACATCATATAAGACCAACCAAGGTTACCTACAGCAATACATACTAAACTTAATAATTCAGTTTGACATACAAGACAAACTTTTCAAACATTTCGCTGTTTCCCAATTTATACGAAAAAAATGCTCAATAAAATATGGCAGAAGAGACGAGGTGTCAAAGTTTGTTTCGTCCTTTGGTAACTTGTATTTGCAATGTTAATACTTCACTAGTTAAAGGTAGCATTAAATCTATTTAATGTAGACCTACTATATAGATAATTTTTTTGTCATGTAGTGTGGCTACTAAAAAAAAAATTTAACTGATTACAATTACACTAGGAAATGTCAATGTTTTGTAATTGCGAGGTAAGCAGTGCACTTCTCGTCTAGATATTTTCGTAATTGCTACTCCGCTTGCATTTGGTCTCAGTTTCCCTTCCTATATTCCTTGGCATGATTCTCTTTGACGCCCCCCTCCCTTCTTGAATGTGTGCTCTGGTAGCGACTGCTGTTTTCCATGTTATAAAAGCTCAATTTTTATTTACAAGAGCTCACGTTTTACTGGGCTAGCTTGTATGTGTAGTAAATAGGGTAGCTATCATAGCTGTGGTGTTGCATCCAAAACTCCCTTTCAGTCACCCAATCTAAACTAGGTTTCGTTTTAACTTGCTATATGCTTCACGGTTGCGGTTCCCTGCAAATAATAGTACTGCATATTGGTAGTATCTATAATTTAGAGTTACGTGCAATGTTTCCCGAACTTGGGTTGAACTATGAGTGAGCCTACAAGGTGCGTTGGAGGTGAATGGGACTGCTTGTTTCTCATTTACATAGGTTTAGCCGAGATTTGTTGTATTGCTTGCTGCCACTGACCTTCCTGCTTCCACAATAATAATTCAAATATATATTATCAATTTAGAGTTACCCCCTCCACATTTTAAGGTATCTAACTGTGACGTGTTGTCACTAAGCGAGTGCTTTATCTGCACTGGGCTTTCTGCACTGCTTGCCTAATACTTTGGTTCTTGCATATAGATGAGCCTACACATATCTTTGCCATGTATGTTCTTTGAATTTTACAGCACAATGTAATCTTGTAATATTCAGTTTATTTTGTGTATTGTAGTATTTTATTATGTAATCAGCTGCTCATGTTTTTGATATATAATCTACAAGAATATTTGCGTACTAATGTTTCTGGGAGCTTCTTGAAAGCGTGATAGTTCAGGTGTTTGCCGCCCATCGTGTCACCACCTGGGAAGGAGGGGAGGGTGTGCGAGACAAAGGGGGGAGAGAAATGTTTATATGGGAACAGAGCTGTGCGAGAGCCAGGGTTAACGGGAGTTAGAATTGGGATGTGTTGGTGGCTAGATGGCATTCTCTGCCACACAAAGGGCTAGCATGATTGCTTGCCATTTTGGAACATTGCTTGTGTCTCCTATAAGTTACGTGAGTTTATCACGCATGTATTGAAAACAGCTTAGATGATTACTTAGCGGTTTCTCTGGCACAGGAAGAATGGTGTTTGATTCCTACTCTGCTATGTGTCCCATGGGACGAGACACAGTCATCAAGCGCCAGCAGTGAACGGGGCATCCCGGAGGCTGGATCCAAACCACAAAAAAACTATAATTATTCAACTTATTGTAAATACTTCTACCACTTGTGTACATGGTGATTTTACTCCACAATTTCCTTAATCTTCATAGCCCTACCCACTATGGTTTTTGTGGTTAGTAATCATATGTTAATGCCCATAGTAAATTCGTGTTCTCTGTAATTAGTAGAAACAAAACATACCACTTGTCAGAAATTTTTTTTTCCGGAAAAGCAGACATTCTTTACAATTACCAATACGGTAATTATTAAGTTTAGGGGCTTTTCTGGAAAACACAAAAAAAATTCAAAATTATGATTTATTTCTACTCTACTAATCACGTAGAACATGAATATACTAGGGGCGTTGCTTTAAAATAAGTACAACATATTTAATAAAAATTGAACACAATTGCGAAATGAGCACTATAGCCAGTTTGTTTACGTTTCTGAACGTAACGTCCTAGACCAACAAAAGTTGCGTTAATGGGTTCTGCACAGCTTAAATTGTTCATATTCAAGAGGGCGTAATGTTAAAATAAGTAGAACATATTTTTAAAAAACTTGCGAAATATGTTTGTTTATGTCTATTAACGTCAGAGGAATTATACCAGCCCCCTACCTAGGTGAGTCAAATTTACATTTTTTGTGTGTTTTACGGTTCCTTTAAATCCCTACAATCCTACATTCGTACTTTAGTGTAAAACCCTACTATCCTAGGTTAGTGTATAACTCTACAATCCTACGTTAGTGTAAAATCCAAAAACCCTATGTTAGTGTAAAACCCAACAATCCTAGGTAAGTTTAAAAATGTAAAATTGTGAATCACCCATCGTGGGGTTAGGTTCTGTTAGGTTAGGTGGACACATATTACGAAATTAGTCGGACGTTAATGCCCCTACTATATTCGTGTTCTGCATCATTAGTAGAGTATAAATATATCATAATTTTGAATTTTTTTTGTTTTTTTCAGAAAAGCCCCTAAACTTAATAATTACCCAAATGTGCATCTCGGCATCATCTTATTAGCTGTGGATGTGTAAACATCACTGTATGTTAGTTGCAGTTTAGATGCGAGACAGTGCGGTTCGTGGCGAGTGGTGTGTGTGTGTTAAGCATGTCTGAATCCGACAGTGCGAAGGTTTGTGATTTAAAAGTGGAGAGTACAAGTACAAGTGCTTCTGTGCGTGAAAGTCATCTAAGTGGTGGGTGATACTTGTACATTTTATTACATAATGGTGTTTTGTCGAGTGAAGTAAGTGGAAGTAATACAAGAATGTGGTTGAATTGGCAGAGGACAGTGTGTAGAATTGTACCCACCGCTTACCTAGGTGAGTGAATTCATATACTTCTGGTGTTTTTTACTGTTACTTTCAACCCCTAAAATCTTACGTTAGACTAAAATCATAGGTTAGATTAAAATCCTACAATCCTTGGTTGGATTAGAAATGTAAAATAGTGATTCACTCATTGTGGGATTAGGTTAAGTTAAGTTAGGTGGGCACATATTATGCAATTGGGTGTAAAAATGTTAAATTGGGGTGTTTTTGTATTTTTTGTGGGCGTATTTTTTAATGATTTTACCCCACAATTTCCCTGATCTTCATAGCCCTCCCCAATATCGTATTTGTGGTTTATAAGCATAACATGCTAATGCCACTAGTAAATTCGTGTTCTGTGTAATTAGTAGAGTTCAAATATACCACTTTCAGTGATTTTTTTTCTTTTATTTACAGAAAAGCCGCTACTCTGAATAATTATCACGGCATCGTCCGTCACGATTCCCACTTGCGAAAACCAGAGTGTGACACGACCGGGGATTGAACCTGGATTGCCATAGTGGGAGGTGAACAGTCTAACCGTTCAACCACCGCGGCCCCACTTATTAAGTAATATATGTATAATGTATATATATTTTTCAATGCCGTAGTGTAACTTTACACTGTATGGTAATACTAGACGAATATAAACAAACATGTTCTAAAGCCAACGTCACAAGCGAGATCCAATGAACACACAACCGGTGCCGGTGCCGCGAGTAGAAGTGTAGTCGACCTACAACACCTATCCTAGAGCCGAGCACACTGGAGCAGTACCTCGCTAACCTCCACACACAACCGCTTACACGCACACGCCAACTCATCACGCTAACTTTGTTTCGCCAGTTTCATCATTACATCTTAAACACGCCTCTTACACATCACAATAAATAGATTAATCATAAATAACATTACTTACATTCACAACCAAACTGATCAACTTATTCGACACATTCCAAATACGTTAAAGCATACGCCACCCAAACGTCATACAAATATCAAACTGCTCTACACAGCAAAAACTGTGCCTCGCAACACACAATTAAAAATAAATTCAATTACGACGAACTCGCCGTCACACACTAACATAAAATTACACAGTGAGTGCCAAGCTTATAGTTCCTGAGTACAGTTCTGTGCAGTAAACCAAACAAAAGTTAACTCTGCTCAGATTATCAAAGCAACGGATGGGGCAGTTGTCATAAGAGAAATTTCAGTTGGTAAAGGCGCATTGTTCCTCAAATGTAAAAAAAAAAAATACATTTTAATCTACGTGAATAATAAAAGAGATATATTATACATTGTTACGAAGTTAGTTTATATTTGATTTAATGTTTATTTCAATCATTCTGTTTTTTTAACGAGGAAAATTACTTGCGAGACTAGTCTACCACAAGGTTAAGTAGAAAATTTTTAACATTTATCTAGCCAACCTTACTTGATGAAATCTTAACCAAACCCAAAGAGCACCATCCATACTTCATTATAAAAGTCCCACGATCTTAGAAGAACAGTAGTTATTCACACTACCAGGAAAACTTTGCACCCTTATTAAACGATTTAGTGCATGAAAAAGCCTCAGAGTACTGCTAGCAAAGTAATGTTGTTTTTGCATGGTAGGAGACGTGAACCACGCGTCCACGAGCTCCTTATGCCCACTTTGACCGCCGAAGTCACAACAACTACACCAGCTAAACTGGACCGCACCAACGATATCAGGCCAAGAGTGCATAATGCAGGTTGACAAGAACGAAATTTACACCTTCTTGCTGAGAAGAAATTCGCAACTAAAAAAAAACCCTACTAATTTATTACACGAGGTAACTCTTTTAAAAATTAAGTAGGTGATCCGAAACAGTGTGTACCACAAAGCCACAGCCGTTAGGTGAGCTGGCAATGGGTCATTGCGACATAGGAGTTCGCCCCTCGACCATTGTAGTGAAACTCAGACACCTTTTATTAGATATGTAATATTGTATTTAATATGCTTTATAAAAGGTCAATTATGTTTTCATAAAACGCGATTGCGTATAAAGCCCACCATCATTGTCTAATGTCATTTAGTACGGTGACACGTGCCATCAACTTCACAACTCTAATATTAACATGCATTTGTTAATCAATGGGGCTGTCACCAATGTGTTTATTTAATTATTACAATTTTGAAAAATTGTAACTAAATTACATAGTGTTTATGTTATGTTTCATCATTCGCCGTTTGAGTTCGGTTCTTGTCACTCGTAATGGAAATCGAGGTCACTCTGCCATATCATCTCAGCACTCAGACCATATCGGAAGTGTTGGTTGCCCGCTCCACGAGACCCTCAGTGACATAATTTACGCTGTAATCACTTCACTGCGATATTAATTTTATCAATCAGTAAATTCGTTATCTTTCTTTTAAGTACCGAGGAAACAGCCTCCCGCCCAATCACCAGAGAGCTTAACGCTATCGCATATCACCATAATACCAAGTTTATTTCACACAAATGTCACCAGGGGGCCGTAAGTGCTAGGTCCATCTTCATGTGTTATTCACCTGTAAGCAAGCACAGTGAATAAACCACTTTACAAAGTTAAACGTGTGTCGTTTAATTGTAGGTTACTCGACCATTTGTAGCATCACCAACAATTATAAAATATATTTCAGGTGAATGAGACAACCTAACGTCTCGTCATAAGGTCTAAATAGTGCAACAGTAAATACGTGAGAACATCATCAACAAACTGATGGAGATATACAGGGCCGCCTGGGCCATCAACCGAACAACCCTCACCATTAACTCTCCAATGGGATATTGAACCGGGAATTTCAACACTCAACCAGCTCTGGGTAACCTCATCCACGTCAATAGTAAAGACGTCAGTTAATTAAATTACCTAGCGGAGTGGAGCAAGTTCTCGGCAAGGACACTGTCCACTCGTGCCATCTGCGGCAATCTGAAACTACAGGTTTTAGGTGCTGCACATGTGTCGCGTCACGGGGGACTTTAATACTTTATTATGATCACTTAACTGCAATAGAATAACATAAATTACTGGATCTTTTATTTAATTACCAACAGTCTTCCCCGCATTCGCAGCACCCCACCGTCAGCTATATTTACCTACCCCAGAGGTTTAATTACTCTTGTCACTTTACACACCGTTCTTGATTTTTTGTACAGTATTGGCCGCTTGCAGGCCTTATGAGTCAGGTCTGATTTAATTTGCATTGCATAAGTGTAACTGTGTACACTATTCAGCAATACAATTTATTTGAGTTAACCGAAACTTGTGAGTTCTCATTTTTGTCTTGTATTTCGGTCTCTGGCCCTAACGAGGAAGTCATCGACTCCTCAAGGAGGAATCCTTCATTTGTAAGGTAAAAGGGAATAGTAAGGCGTGCTGGAAAGCCTGAATACCCCGGCAATATATTACGTTTTCCTGTAAATTTGAACCGTGTGGTTCCGGGTATATAGCCATGTGGTCGTTCGGCCTACGATCCTGAGAACGGTGACTTCGTGCTCATCCAGTGAGCTAGCGCCCATATTATTCGAAATAGGAATATTTTATTATTGGCGTGATTGAGGTGACCCAGGGCTGAATGAGTGTAGAAGTGCCTGGCGCCATAACCCAATGGAGAGTTAGTGATGTGGGTAGTTCGGTTTATGGCCCTGGGTGCCCTAGATGTCTCTGTCTTTTTGCAGATGATGTTGTCACATACTTATGTTACACTATTTACAACTTATAATAGGACTGTAGGCCGCCTCGTACACCTGAAATATGCTAGAAAATTGTGGGTGGTACTGCAAACTGTGTAGCGCGCGACACATCCCAGAGGACAATGAAAATGAATCAACACACATTGACCTTTGTAAAGCGGTTTACTCACTGTACTTGATTACATATAAATAATAAAAGAAAACGAACCCAGCACTTACGGACTGCCGGTGACCTTAGTGTGAAAATGAGCTTGTGTTATGCGGATATGCGATAGTGTCAAGATCTCTAGTGAGATTATGTGTCGTTCTCCCCTCGTTATGGCAAAGAAAGAAAACAAATGTTTCAGTTAACTAAATAACAATTGTAATGAAGTGATAACAGCCTAAAAGATGGTACAGTGGAGGCTTGCTTAGCGGGCGACCGATGCCATCGCTCTGGCTCGTTTTCAGAGCCTAACTTCCAGCGTGGCATCAGCTTCCGTCACAAGTGACGAGAACTGGTATCAAACGCTGAATGGTAAAACGTTACGTTAACACTATGTAACATTATAGCAATGCTGAAAAATTGCATACGTTTAATTAAACACATTGGTGACACCCACATTGATTAACAAATTGATGCTAAAGTTGATGTTGTGAAGTTGACGTGGAGTGTCACCGCACTAAATTACATGTATCAAGAATGGAGGCCTTTATAGGCAATCTCCATTTTTGATAACATAATTTCTCTTTTATAACTAAACATGAAATACACTATTACACTTTCTTATGCAAAGTGTCTGTGTTTCATTTCCTGTGAGGGGTTTGAATTTCACTGGCTACAGTGTTGCCACATGGTTGTCTCTTGAAGGGATGGACAAGTCCACCTTGCCAAAGGGGTGTTGGTTGCCATGCTCGATTGATGTTAATACAATAAAACACAACCCTGTGAATGAGATGTGGTTGTTTGATGTTTTTATAAAAAAAATTCGCACTATTTGTAACTCTTTGGGGCACTTAGCACTGTAGCTTCTGCTTACAGGCCATTTGACTTCACCCAGTTATGCATTACGTCGTATGTCGCGGCGCGAGCTGCTACGACATACCGACAAAAGGTCCCGTGCGCCCAAAGGCTTTGGTTTTGGGGTAATCACCATTTCGGATCGCCTACTTATTTAGTAAAAGCCTTACCTCTTGTAATACATAAGTAGGACGGTCTCTTGAGTTACATAATCTTTGTTGACAAGAAGCTAAACGTTTCGTTCTTGTCAACCTGCACTACGTACTCTTGGCCTTATGTTGTTGGTGCCGCCGTGTGTAGCTGGTGTAGTTGATGTGACTGTGGCAGACAGAGTGGGCACAAGGAGCTCTGGAACACGTGGTTCACTACATAATATGATTATTTTTCTTAACTTAGTCACCAGACGACGTCCACATTACTATCCCCGACCGCTTAGATAACGTAACCTTCTCTTGGTTACACATCTGGGCGAGATATATTGCCACTTTACTGACATAACTGACAATAGAAGAGTTTTATAACATAATTATGTCATATTGGGTTACTGACATAACTGACTATAGGACAGTTTGACATATTACAATATTTTGTCTTTCTGGGTTTCTTCAACTAAATACATGCCCGTATCGTTGCTATGTAGTTATTTCAGAATTTAAACAGCGATTTTTCTATAAGTAGCAGGAGCTATTAATTATATAAACTGTTTTAATATTCGATTTTAGTATGGTTAAAGTTTTATCATTACTTTGAAATGCTGATCTACTATTCAGAAAATTATTTTGTGTTATATTTTCAAAGAATATTTATAAGAAATGGGAAGCAAATAAACCAAAATGCTATTCTAAACATTTCCATATTAAATGAAAACAATTCATAACATTACACATTTAGTGGAGAAATTTATATCACTTCCAAGCCCACATGTTGCACTTTGTTTGAGCGAAATCGATTGTCAAGGTGCAGCGTTGCCACCATAGAGTAATGATGAGGTAGACGGATCTGGCTGGCTGCGCAAAACCAATCGCAGTGTCCCAATATTGAACTGCTTTTCTGCCATTACGATTAGCAGATAAGGATTGTATTGGATATGAGGTTAAAACAATGCTCAGTAAACAAGTTTTTCTGAATGATTGTATACTTCCTCTAACCAAATAGTAATGTTGTTTAATTAAATTCAAATTGGTATATGTAATTTATTCATATTATCACGTTTACCATTTAAAATTTAATTTATAAAAAACATTTTCATCACTGTTTATGTGACTGACAGTTGTGTGCGATTGGGGTAGGTCATTGTTGGTTCATGTGTAGAAGACGATTATGACGTCTACCTCATATTATTCTATGGTTGCCACTTCAAGTCATGGGTTTTGGCCCTGTTACTTTCAGTTGTGTTCTCTATAGCGACAATTTACTTTCGTGTCCCAGTTATAGCTAATATTCCCCACCTTTTGATCGTAAGTTTGTCGTTCTAACATACCACGTGATTCACATATTGTGAATTAAGATTTGGTTTCCAAAGATGTTCTCACTTTTACATTGGTCAGCGACGCGATTAAACAATATTTTGTATAAATTTTACTTGTTTTAACTAAAAAATTTTCCTAATCTTCACAGACCTCTTCACTGTCACATTTAATGTATTATAATACAAATTGTGAACCTTTTATGAAATTGGTATTAATGGTGTTTAGTGATTTATACATACAGCATTTTATTATTATTATTATTATTATCCCATTCTTTGGAAAATATTGTATTCTTTATTTCAAAATAAAAAATATATATATGTATATAAGGCTCATGCATCATCAGTGCACTCTAGCGTCAAAACATTTTGTTATCAAACTAAAAGTTTTGAGTTTCCCAAACAGAGTAGAGTATACCCTATTCGTACTCACAATCTTCTCCTTAGATCACAGTTGTTACCTATTTTGTTTATTTTTGCTTTGGTTTTGACAGCAATGGCTACTTGCTTGTGGTGTTCATGTTGGTGGTAAAATTGGTTGTTTTCTATTGAGTTAGGCTTTTTGAATATCATGCTAAGCGTTTAGTGCAGGGTCTGGAAGTATCAATACTGTTTTTGTAACTTGTTCCCTCTTTTTACTTCCGGGTTTTCCTCTTCCTAATTAAAGTGAAGCCATACATTAACATCTGATTTCTTTAAATACACGTACAATGAGTGAACGCAACCCTCGTAAACGGAAAAGGGCTACTGAAAGTGAAAACACGCTCAGTGTGAAAAGGAAGAAGACAAGAGTAAGTTAATTACATTCCTTAATTGTCAGTATACATAAGTACGGGTATTATACTTGCCAGTCAATAAGTTGTGTCCAGACATATATAACATTCATATGTTTCTACGTTACGTGCAACTTTAAATTTCGGTAATTATAAAGAATAGCGGCTTTTCTGAAAATAACAACAAAAATCCCGAAAGGTTGTATATTTCTACAACTGATTACACAGAACATGAATCTAGGGTCATTAACACAATATAGATTGTAGGGTTTTAATCTAACCTAGGATTTAACTTTTAATCTAACCTACTATTTTAGGGTTTTAAAGTAAGGGTAAAACACACCAGACGAATGTAAAAAGAACAGTTAATTCAACAAACTGGCAAACGTCCTGGTAACACCCGCCACATAGACGACTGTTACGCCCAGAAACACTCATACATGTACTCTCCATTCTTAAATCACAAACTTCCACACTGTCGGATTCGGATGTCGCAATTCACGGGCGCAACACACACCACTCGCCACGAACCGCACTGTCTCGCATCTAAACTGCAACTAATAGACGGTGATGTCTACACATCCACAGCCAATAAGGTGACTGCGACATTCACATTTGTTTACATCACTACAACATTACTTGACCAAACATAATGGCGTCTGATGTTAACAAAGCGGTCAAACTGCTTTTACATTAACTAATTTATTTTCAGTGTTCTGCTTATTTTATCATTACACCGACCTAAATATGAAAGGGGTAACGTGTGCAAAAGCCATTAAATAACTTTAGTGGGTCTACTATGTCTCCTTCAAAAAAGCAGCTATTCTTTATAATTACAGCTAAATGAACTACTATAATGTCGCGGAGACAGTGTGTTTATGCAGATCCGTGTTCTGGGACCAGGCCACAGGAGCAGACTGCCTTTGAATTTGCACTTTTAGTTTAACTGAAAGGTCACATGATACATTTGTCAACCAAAATAATTAACTATTAGGTATTTTAGTATTTAGTTTTTTATTATGTTATGAAGCTTACTAAAATATTAAATTACCATATCACAACCATCGCTAAATAAGTGACAGTCTAAGGCATTTAAATTAAACGCTACTAAATACTCTTGTATTATATGGTCAATTTGAACGTTGCCTCAGTTTGGGCCTCTTGCCAACTCCCTGCTAATGCATTAATTTTTTATGTGATTAGTTATAAAATTAAATAAACTGCTTTTAATTTTTCTTTTAACTGAGATGATGTACAGTTGTGTGTTGTGACAAATAAGTAATTTGTAGGTGCACTAATCGACCTTGGAAATAGCCGCATGTTTGTTAGTTTCCAACATGTATAAAGAGCTTGGGGCAGAGTGCATGGTCCTGTGGACTGCCTCGGCATGGTGAAGCAACAAGTTGGGTATCGGGGCGAGGGTGTGTGTTGTGGAGAGTATGAGCTGGAGCACGTGATGCAGAAGCAAGAGAGGACGACAATGGGTGCTGGTGGCGTGGGGACGGAAGGTTTGCTGGGGTAGAAGCTGCAGCGGTTGGGGGGCAATTGAGACAGTGATGCAGTAGTTTCCACTCACAACAGACGGGATGAAAGAAAACCTAGAAAACAGGAAAATGTTGAGAATTTAAATGTCGCTAGAAATCACACGTCAGGTAATTTTGTACAAAGAAGTTAAATGTCTGAGATTTGTGATACATATAGTGGTTCTATCATTAATTTTGCATTTATTTGCAGTTGAGAAAGAGATTATGGAATTCGTAACCAAGAAGCTTCTAGTTTGCATATGATCCACTATGTACATCACCAGAAACGTGTTAATTAAAGTGTTCATGATTGTGGATAGAAATGTTTAGTTTTCCTGGAGTATATTTTGGGTGTTTTTTTTTAAGGTGCAGAGGGTGTTTAGTGATTAGAGTAGTTATTTTGTGGTAAATGTGTCCTTGAATGTAAAGGAGTCTATCATAACAGAAAAATATTTTGTAAGAACTGCTTGGAGCTGGGGGAGGAAATTCTTTTCTTTTAGAAATGTTGAGGAAATTTCAAGGGATTTTAAAATGGAAATAAGGTAATGCTTTCAGAGGGATTTTAACATTTGAAATAAATGTTTCTGAAAAGTATGATGAAACACTAAACTTAAATATTGTTAGTGCAGTTTGTAAATGTGGGGTAAGCATCGAGACTGATGCGTTAACAGTAACCGTTTGTGTGTGTACATGCATGGTTGTGTGCGGCATGTTGCCTGCACCTAGGTGCTTCAGCTGTGCGTGGCATTACGTTGTTGCAGGCCGCAGCAGCAGGGAGGTTGCCGCGGCCATCCTCGCCATACCAGAGGCAGCAGGTACAGTATGTCTTGGCACTTGGGAAAGTCATGTTTAGGACCTACAACTGTATTGTTTTCTCCTCCCAACTCTAGTAAAAATAATGCCATCGACGTGACGATGAGTGAATGAGGTGAAGCGGACATGGAGCAACACCAGAATGCAAGTGCGCTGAGAAAACCAGCAGAGCGGTGCCATTGTCTGGCACAATGCTCACATGTGAGAATCTGGGAGTGGCACCGCCAGGAACAGAGCTTGACTTGTCTCTGTAGGAGGCAAGCACTCGTTGCTACACCAACCCCGGTCGCAAAGTGAAGCTGTGGAATTGTAGCGACCAAAAGTAATTTAGAGACCACAAATAACCCGCTTCACTTCTAATATTGCATCAAGACACGGAACTACTTGTCGCAGATAGCAGCCGACCTCGCATGGTGCATGCCAGTCAGCGTTGCAGTGAGGAGCTGGGAATGTGGTCTAGAAGAGCTGAGCTGACTTGGAACTACGCGCAGTTGTATCCTGTCCCTCTGCACCTGAACTCCAGTGCGCCTGTGCAGGCAGCTCTTGTTTCGTACTGTTGTTCTCATGTCTCTTCTCTAAGTGCTCACATAAGATGGTTGTAAGTTCTGGAAACGTACACGGCACATGAATGGAAAATTCAACATGGGAGACGAGACTAAGCTTTCGGCCACTTGTGTACGAGCTGCGCCAGACGTCACGCGACTGCCGTCCTCTATCCCCAGCAGTCCCTCTCTCAGTTTGAGTTCCTCCAAGCTCTTAGATATACCGCCCACAGTGTACGACCGATAAGCAAAGAGAACTTTTGAAACGTTAGTGGCAAGTCACCAAACAATGAACTTCTATGAACAAAGCCTGTTAAATGAAAAAGAGAAGTGACTGCATAATGGACTGCACAGGACCTGACCACGGCATGCAGAGATCAGTGACAAGTACAATGTGAAGAAATAGTTGTTTTCTCTACAAGTGTGTACAGTTGAGTTGGATGAGTGTGTGTAGTTTGTAATAGAAATCTTTGTCCCTGCATTGCCTGGGTTCTATTGACAAAATGTTAATTCTTGAAGATTCAATCACTTTGAAAAAATTTGAATACCTCTTTTTCAAATCCTCAGATGCTTTCAGATTTAGTTTCTATTGTCTCAATTTCCCGTTTAGTTTAGTTCAGTGTAGAGTACGAGTATTTATTACTGTGGGGTATATGTTGGCACACATTGAGTCAAATTCACAGATTACAGGGATTAAAAGAAAATGGCAGGAACAGGCCACTGATTACACTATAAAAAGTAGACAGAATGCACAAGCACTCACAGTGTGGTACTTGTGGAGGTACTACCCCAGTACCACCCTGTCAGTACTTGTGCCTTTTGTCTACTTTTTATAATGAAATAAAAATAAATGTTATGTTCTAAAAAAATTGGACTGTTTCCTCAATTAATTTTTCACGCTCATATTTAAGAACAAATCAGTGTGGGTAGGATGTGGATCAAACAGTTGGGCAACCAGATGCTGCCCAAAATGGATGTACTTCATTTAGTGATACGTTGCCACAGTCTGGCACTAGGGCCTCTTCTTGCGAGCCCGTGCCCACTAACAGTTATATTAACTGTTTATATATTGTGCCCTTGAAGCACTAACATAAGTTTCTCCCTTATAATTTTACGAACTTGTGGGAACGACGTCCATACTGACTGTCTACGCACCATTTTATGATGTTCTAAAACTTAAATTTGCTTGACTCTCTCTTCCGTGATCCGTCATCCGAAAACAGTTCTACTTTTAAACTTAAATTCTTATTAAACTAGCACCTAAAAAAAATAAAAAATTCTTGTGAATTGAATAAAAAAATATTTCAGCAGACTCATAAATAAGTAAATAAACATAAATCACAAAATAATTATTAAAAATTGCACTTAAATTTTTAAACAAAATTTTGAATAGAAATATGAAATTGTAATACAAAGAATTCAGAATTATGTCAAGAGACACAAAACGTGATAGAAATTGTTTTGAATTCAGTCTTTTCTTTACATTAAATTAAAAAGTTTTTGAAAATGTCTTAGTTTATGCAAAAATGGCACATCTTCACTGAATATATAGTACGGGACAAAACTTGAAAAAATAAAGTAAATATGCATTAAACATTGAAAAGTAGCCAGTCTCTACAACACGTTATCATCATTGTCAGGAAAGTACCATTTATGTTGTATATTAAGGAATAATTCATATATTTTGTAACACTGTAAAATATTTAGCTGAAATTTAATTATTTTTTAAAATAATTTTCTATTTTAAATTAAAATTTAAGCGTATTTGCAATATGGATGCTTTATAAAGCACGTTGTGCAAAGAAACTGTCATGATCGATGTTGTATATTATTGGAAAATTAATAATTTTTAAAATATTTTTAATAATTAATATTATATGTACCCATTTCATCCACACAAGTAATTATTTTTATACCACAAATTAATCTACACAGAAGTAAAGATAGAAAATATTTTTTTAACAGTAATGTTAATATTTTATTACATGTGTAACAACTACAGTAACTGAAGTGTTCCCTACTTAATGAAAGGATTTTACATCATGTGCTGTTTTGAAGCATCCAGAATGGAAACTACCTTAGTTTTAATTATTAGACATGTAAGCCTGCTCTTATTGATTTATTTTAATATTTAAATAAGCATTTTCTAGCAAAATATTTCATGGTGATACAAAATATGAGTTTTGTTTTATATGCATCCAAAATCTTACTTTTCTGACAATGTTGGTAGTGTGTGTGGCGTATAGTTTGTAACAGGGAAGTTGCGAGTGTTGTAGTTGGCTGCACTGCTACATGAGGAGCCACTCTCCTCCTATGACACTTTCTAATGTTGCACATTTGCTAGAGTATCAGCTTGAGAAACTGCCTTAATTTCCAGGAACAAAAAGAAAGCATGTGTTTCACTGCTCCATACTCACCTCAATCACCTCACTGTCAAGAGCTGCCTAAATCTCTTCTTCCTGTAATAAGTATTTGGGTGAATTTCGTATTTCTTAGTGGATTCATTGTGTTATTTGCTGCATATATACAAAACTATTGCTTGTGACTTCAACCATACATCCTAGCACCAACACTGATGTGGGTTTAGAACCACTGATATACAAGGGTAGTCCTTCAGCAAGGTATTTCCTCCGGTATCGGTTCCCTTTCTTCTCACGGCATAGGGTAGAGCTCTGGCCTCCCACCAAGATGAAACAGGTTTGGTTCTTGCCGGGTCTGCTCCCCAGATCTTTGCATGTGCGAATCATGCTAGACAATGCGGCCGGTCGGCTGGTTTTTCTGGGACCTCCAGTTTCCCCCACCCTCGTGTTCCGGCATTGCTCCAGATCCATGCTTTTTTTACTCTCGTCTGCTTTCAAGATCTCGTTAAATAACCACCTAAACCACTTCACCGCACTGTTGTGGCACAAATACTTGTGCATCGTGTCGTTGGTTCCCAAGCGCGTAAATCCTACATGAACCCCTAGTCCCAAGAAAAATATGAAAATGTAGTGGAGTGGACTAGCGGCTGTTGCTTGGGAAGGAGACGGCACACACCGTAGCGGTGCACGGCACGTGGTCGTGCAAGACTGGGGCAGGGTTGTGTTCGCACCTGGCAGAGTTGGTGTATCTTCCCGCACTGCTGCTCTCGCCAGTACTCTCACTTCCATCTACATGGAGTGTGCATTCTGGTTCGCTGCACGTACTACTCTACATGTGATGTCTCCCTACTTGTCATGTGCGTCTCATTGTCAGCAGTTCTGTCTATTCTTATTTTAAAAAAAAAAGGATTATTTCAATGTAAATGTGGTTTTTGAAAAGTGTTAGCCAGCAAAAATCACAATATGTGGCCCTCTGTTTGTGACGTTTGTTTTCTGTAAATAAATGTTTTAAACTGTAGTGGAAATGTAGCATCTTTGCTGTATTGATTGCTTTAGTCAGCACCTGCCCTTCTGAGGTAACAGAACACTGCAAAGCTAGTTTGTGCTATTTTCTGTCATTGCAGCAATGCTTTCTTATGGCTGGGTGTGACCTCGGGGCATTTCATATTGTTTACTACGAGTTCCCCTTAAGACACACACACACCATGTTTAATTTTCCATGCATGTGTCATACCATTTTTTCAATGAAATAACCAAATATTTCTTATTATAGCACGTTAAAATTTCACAAATACTTTTAAATGTCACCAAGTTGCATCCTTGCGTGATCTGGTAATTGTGAAACTGCAAGAATCTTTTTATAATTTGAAAATGATTCTGCACTTATTACATTATAATTTCTGTACAAACATTCAAAATTGGTTGTACAGTGTAGGGTATATTGCCAGAGAGATATATTTGTAGTTTCTAATAAGTGTCAAACAACTGAAATAAGCTGGATACCAATCATTGAACATGGCTTGTGTGAGGCATAGCCTTGAGGCCAAATACGTAGTGTGTAGTTTATACTGTGAACTGTGTGGTAAACACTGCTGTGGAGTGTGTGAGAGAAGATGTTACATTTCTTCCGTACATTTTGAACAAAAACAGTGACAGCTGTTTCTACACCTTGTCCATTATAAATATTTGTTGTTGGTCGTAGTGTCTTCTGGTACTTTTTAATTGATGTGAAGAAAATGTAGATTCAGGATGATAATACTACAGTAAAATCTCATTACAACGAATGTTAATTTAAAGCACATCTTTAAAATCCCCAGCAAATGTGTTGTTATTAAATACTTGTTCAGTATAAAGTACTTTTCAGTACTAAGCATAATATTTAATGTTCCTTTGTGTACTTTGTATTGAGATTTCACCACTGTATGATCACTTGGAACATGTGTGAAGGTATTTGCCGTAAAGCGACTGCCAAAAAAAAAATTTCTGTAATCATCTTGCGTAATTCTTTTGTTCCTTGTGTAAACCAGACCAGACAAAATGAGAACATAGGCCATTTTATGTGTGTGTAGGAGCACATATGCCCGTACAACCTGCGCAGTCACGCACATCTGCACGCCACGGAGGTGACCTCCAAGGTCGGCAACTCGTCTCAGGTACGTGTCCGGACATCACGTGGCATCTGGTAGAGCTCGTACACGGCAGGTGTACGGAGTGACTAACTGCTTGCGGTCTAGTCTGCCACGTTGAATTTTCCACTTAGCCTGTGTGCCAATGAAATACCTAACTAAATAGTTATTAGAAAATGTTTCCATTTTACAAATGCCTTCAAGTGTAGTTGCCAAATTTTTCCAATGCATTACTTGGTAATTGTGAAACAGAAAGAATGTTCTATTGATTTAAAAATTATGCTGCACTAATTACGTAATGATTGCTTCAGAAAAGTTCAGGATTTGTGTTGGTTGTACACCATGAGTGGTACGGTTGTACTGTAGTTTGGCAATGTGTCCCTCACCTGCTGCATTAAGCTATAAACAGAAGTAACCGCACATGGCATGAAAGGCTGAACTGCAGACACTGTGGTACAACCTCTGCCTCTCGGTGCAGCTCTACGTGCTGTGTTTTAGAACATCATTTTTATTTTATCTATTTGATGTTCCGGCGTGCGACAAGTGAATTATTCAGGAACTGTACAAACCATAGTTAAATGGTAAACACTACTTTTTTGCATCCTTATACGCAGAATACCCTGTTCACTATAAACAAGATTAGTAGTGTCAAAAAATAGCCTAACATTTTTACATAATGGGTAACATATGCAATACATACCCTATGAACGTAGGTATTTGGTATTAGCAAAATATTATAGCATATCATTCCCATTAAGTATACTCTATATAAATAACTTTATGTACAAATTAATATATATAATTAAATAAATAAAGTAGATCCACTTAACATACTGTAGTGAAATGTGAATGAATATATGTTGTTGTGGATGCCACTTAAGGTGACACCCCAACTTAAAGGAAGACAGGAGGGAAAGGGTGATTAAAAGAATTATTAGGGCTACCAATACTTTATAATAGCGAAGTAAAACTATTACAAGTCCTCGGGAACAGGTTAGGGGAAGACTGGGTAGGAATTGCTCTCTTTCCCCTGAACAACTGTGCAGTTGCAGTTAGCAACACCCCCGAAGTTAGTGAGTCGAGATGTCCCCATCTTGAGTGAAGGGCAGATTGTAGAAGATAGATAAGGTAGAGGTAAGAGAAAGAAAATTGTTTCCAGGCAGTCCGTTATATGTGTGCAAGGAACATCCTGCATAGCAGGCGAAATGCTTGCTGGGCTGTGTGAAGTGTGGAATGGGGCCAGCCGCCGCTCTTCTCCTGGTTCCGGTGGTGCCGAGGGCACAGACAAAGTATAGCTTTACCGAAGGCTTGTAAAATGGACAAAGTGTCTTCTTCCAGTCGTAGTGGGAGTTAGGTCTGGCCAACACTTTCTGCAAGAGCCCAGATTAGTAGGCGGGGCTGGCTGTGGTCGGTCACCCTGTTGTTGCAGAGTGTAGGGATGAGTGGGGTTAGTGAGCGTAGGTTGAAGGTTAAGGACTCCTGGGGTTAACGGATGTAGATATAATACATTGGGTGTGTATGAATGTTGTGAAAAAAATTGTTTCAAGAAAGAATTGTGCACATAATAGCATCCTAATGACACAGTGAATTGATTGCACATACGTAACAGTTCTTTAAAATCGCACTACCATACCAGATGTAGGCCATACTTATTGAGCGCTGGTGGAGACGGCAGCTCACATAGCGCTTCAAAACTACCGCATTGTGTTTAGCGCCTCTTCTTTATCTCGCCCTGCATATTGAAACCAAATAGGCGCCTCTCGTACACCTTTCCTAACATGATGGGCGGTAAGTGCAAAATTAATGAAGTCTTGAAGAACAAAAGTTACTATGTCCATAGCGTCTAAGGAGAGAGTGTCAATCAGAAAGGGTTCACACGGTAAAACTAATTTAAAATGGTCAATTCCTGAGACACAGCACTGATCAGAACTGTAATTAAATGCATTCCTCCGTGGCAAAACATGCTCGGTTAAGCCAGATAAAGTGCAAAGAGAAAACTGTGACAAAATAATTAACAATTTAAAAGATGATTGAGCTCAGTTCACACAGCAAATAAAAGAAAAGAAATACAACTGTCAAAATATGTTAAATGTAAACAAACAAGTAAATAAATAAGAATTTTGAGATGACGTCCTGAATTACAATTCTAACTATTCCTTAGGGTAGGGGCCTTAAGATTACGTACAAAATAAATAAACATTCTACTCAAAACAAACTAAAACATAATTTAATGCTTGAATTGCTATAGATTTCCCTCCCCCCTCTCAATTTGTCAAAATAAAATTCAGGTGGATTTTTGACAGCTTGCAAAATGTTAATAGGATATAAAGGTTATGTTAATGTTTACAAATTGCTGTACAGTGTCTGTTGCTGTTAATTCAAAAATTGTGTTTGAAATTCCAGTATCAATAGTCTGAAACAAAAGTATTGCACACAACACATTAACAATTACACAATACATTATCAAAACATTCATTAAGAATTTGAAACATAAAATTCAATAACATACATTATTCTGATAATTATAATGTCTTCGTTTAAGAGTTCATCTGGAACAGAACAAGAAACACTGAAACATTATTACAAGTGGTGGCGATGGCTTTTATTTTTGAAAGCGATGTCAAGTTTGCAGTAATGCCTTGCATGATGCGTTCGTCACTTCCGATGGAAGTCCAGGAGCAAAGCGAACGGCAAGGAACCGACAACAGTCGGTCATCACCACGTTGTCTTGGTTCGTGTCATCTCGTTGCAGTCTGCTTCTCTCTTTGGTGACGAACTTGGTGAAACATACTGGATCAACAACTGGTAACAACACTCATCACTGCAGAGCGTTCTTAGTATATAAATAAATTACAAATTATTTATTCTTTCATTAGTAAAATCAGCTCGCTTGTATGAGTGCGTGTAGTACAAAACAATCTATGGTACGCTAACGTTCGAGTACTATAAAAGTGTTTGCTGTTCTCTAGCCTCATTTTTCAACGGAAACAAAGTTTCTTAATTACGTGTTTACCATAGCATTTTTAATTTTCTTGAAGTTCACTTACATAAACTTTGCACAGGTGTCTATCTCGCTAACTGCCATTTGTTTGATAACCTTAGATGGCGATTTGGCAATGTAAAATCATATCTTAGCACATTGTCCTAACAATACAACTCGCTATCAGATGACCCTATACAGCTTCAAATGGAATAGAGTTGTTTCAGGATTAAAAAATCAATAACTATTTGCATATTTAAATTTCTACAGAGCTCATGAGAACATACTAATCAATTAACATGTGCATCAAGAAAATTATTTACAATTAATGACGTAATAAAATTCACGTACTATGTACACAACTTTTCCACATTACATTGTGTTAAAACATACAAGTGTAAAAACTCGTCGCGTATACAACAGAAAAAATTCTGAGAAGAGAAGACAGTGACTGCAAAATATTACCACGTGAATAAATAAAGATTAAGCCCTTGTTCCTGTTGGGATTTATCTTTAGAACTGTAAGTACCAAACGACTCATGCGGACATGATTAGGAGTGTATTGTGTGTCACTAGTGTGTGCGTGTCATTGACCTCATATCTTCGCGCAGCTATTTGACCTTCGTAACGTGCGTACGAGTAAAACCAGTTTTATAACAATGTTTATCAACTGCAGTGGCATAATATTGTGCCCATGTAAGATTAAAATACAATAATAAATATTAATTATCATATTCACAAAATGTGAGTCCTTAGCACACAGAAATAACACAAACGAACCAGTGGCTCAAAAAAAAGAACAATATAATAAAAGCCAAAGACCCTGCAACCAGCTACAACATAAAAATATAAACAGGAAGCGCTAATACATAATAATGCTGGGTGTCGTACATGTGCACGTGAGAGAGAGAGAGAGAGAGAGAGAGATATGAGATATATATGGTAAACACAAAACATTTTTGTGTAACCAGACTAGGCTCAGAGGAAAATTGAGTAACATCAAATAATAATGCTAAACGTGTGGTTGTGCATTAATAAAAATTTTGTTTATGTTGATTTCTTTTTTTGATCAAGGTATAAACATATAAAACTGATAGAGAGTTCTTTAACAAATGATGGGCAACAAATAGACAAATGCAGTAAACATGGAACGCATCAATAACATAAGTACTTTCAAAGTCTTTCTTTTAAACAAAATTATAGTGAAACTTCTTAGAAATGTAACATTATTAACTGCACTTCAAACTCAAATCATATTACTTTGTATTAGAAAGATATTCTTTTATATGTCCACAAAACTAGATATGCAACTAATAAAGTGCATAAAAATTTATATATGATAACTTCATATTAATATCAAGTGAAACAAATATGACCTCTGGAATGCATTCCTAACATCTAAAGCTGCAAATTCATGTGTTAAAAAAAAATGATCAACAAATTTAATAGACATTATCAAAACTGTTGAAATTCGTTTAGTCACATGTGCGTGAAGATAGTGTATAAAAAATATCTTATCCACTTAGCTTGAGTCCCACGAACACTTGCGCGAAAACAGAACTGCCTTCGGAGACAAGGACTAGCTCTGAGAGCAGACGACAAGCCCGGTAGTCATGGCATTCAGGCCGAGCCGGCCAAGGAGAAGGCCACCTTGCAGAGGAGAGATTTCAAATACATAACACCTTACACATGCTTTAATAAATACATAAAGTATTTACCATGAAGAGTTATATCATAACACGGGACAAATAGACATTATTAAATAAATTGTAGATGCTCAAACAGATAATAAAAGCATAAATAATCTCATTAATAAATACTGAAGGTAATAAGACAACTAAATATTACTTACAATTGTTTTTACTGAAATGAGGTTTCAAAAATATTAAAAATAGTACTCTAGCAGTGACACAACAGTAAAATAGTCGTGACGCATTTTAAAACAGCACAATATAAATCTGAGCATTTTTCTTTGCTTTATCGGAGCATTATCCCACATAATCTTGAAATTCATTCTACTCTCAAAAACAACTAAATAATTATCGGCTTTAACAGCATCTGTAGCTTACTTCTGGTGACGTCAGGAGCGGTGTAGTATGTAGGTTCCTTACTCAATGCACAAGTGCATGCGAGCAACGTATATGCACGGTGAAAAATACACTACATAGTACCCTTCAAACAATACTACATAATACATTTGAACAATACAATACATAACACTTGCACAAATAAACACTATCCATGCACATATACTCAAGGCTATCGCTTTGCAGGACTTTCTACTGCCTTATATCACTGCAACATCTGATGCTAATTAAAGTCTTTAAAGCCGTCTACAAGCACTTTGCTTTTGTTACAGACATATTACTCAACTACTGCCGGTTGTTGACTGAACATTCAAGCAGGGTTCATGATAGGGTTTCAGCTGGGTAATGTTATACTTTGACTGGTTTACCATTCTTATCTGACAACCCTTAGCAATTACTCCGGGTGATACCAATAACTCGGTAAGGACCTTCAAATATCAAAAACAGCTTGTGAGTGACAAACTTCCAGTACAAACTTATAGGGTTGGTTCGGCGTAAAACTAAATCGTTCAACTGGAATATAGTTAACTTACTGGACTTCTGGTGTTGCTTGCGGGTTTCTGCGGACCAAAACAAACTTCTTCTCACCAATTCTAACAATTCCCTTTTGATCTTGTAGAAGCATCGAGCTTCTGTAGAATGTCTAGGTCTTGTAGTAGGCAACCCAAACACTGATTCGTTAGGACTTCCATGTCTCGAGTGTACCGGGGTGCTTCCTCACGTAGAGGCACTTCCTAATTGGTGGTGGCTAAGTTGGGATCAAGATTTCTACCTTCTTGTTCTACTGGAACTTGCCTCTTCGCAAACGTCTATACCACTTACTTGCGTGTGGCGAAAACTTTCTTCCCGTAAGTCGTTTGTGCCCTTGTTGCACAAACCTCTCGTGGCCTGCGTGCGTTTTCATGTAACGAACCACGGGTTATTCTTTACCAAAAGCGCCTCATACAGCAATTTCATTTGTGAAATGCGTTTTTGTACTTTAGTGGAATGCCGTTTCTGTTTGAGTTTGCCTGATTTCGTGTTTTTCCTACGTTTAAAAGTGGCGTGTTTCGTACGATTGATGGGTAGGTTTTTCCTTGTCTTGCGTGAAGCGTCCAAAGTTATTTCCTCGCTCTGCAAACAATCTTGCGGAACCTTAACCGTGATGGCAGTGACTACCGGCTCTACTGAATTCTGAACCTTGTAAATACTTGAACGTACTGAAGCAATTATCTCCTGCATAGTATTGAGCGCGTCTGTAGTACATACGGCGTCATACCACGCCGGTGCGGTATGATGCCGTATATCCTGCAAAAGGGTAAATGTGTCTTCACGTGATTCAAAATTCATTAATGGTTACTGGTAATGTGTCAAAAGTCTCAAAATTAATTACCTACCTGGTTCTGATCAAAATAATCTGTCATACTTTCATTGCATTTTAAAGACAAAAGCATTTTTCCCACACTCTGTGCAAAACAAAGGGAAGTCGACTTGCCTGGCGTCATTACAGTCCGGCTAGACGCCACGAGCAAAGAGAAAGTAAGCGGCATAGGAGGAATTCTGTTAAGCATCACACGCCCGCCCGACATATATCTACATAATTGTTCATTTAAAATTCTCTTTGTTTTCACACTACAAATTTTATTATTTGCAACTCGCGCACTACACAGAACAGCAAAAAGCAATCTTCTAAATCTTTAATAAATTTCCATAAAGATTATACCAGTACCATTGGGATACATTGAAAAAATGCAAAATAACACTATACGAAAATAACTTCGGTGCTAGAACATTTTATTACAAAATTGATGACACGCAAATGTGGTGCCTAGCGGCCCCTCCTGCCGTGCTCAAAGGGTGGCATCTTGTATATACGGCGTCATACCGCACCATGGCTGCCATCAACGTCTTCTTGATGATCAGCAAAAAAACTTAAATTAAATTACTGAAGGTCAGCCGTGCGACTCTTATACGTATGTCGTGGCCACCTAACATTACTACTCGCTTCTGGTGGGCAACTAAATTAAATAATTATTATGATGGTGCTGGGAATTTTCAGATGGAAATTCCCAGCGATTGCGGAAACATCGTGTGATGTATATGCGTATGTCTTTAGGTATGGTGCAGGTCACATGTCCCTTGTCGCCTTTTATCTGATATGTGTGCGTATCACAGTGTTTTGTATATGATACAAACAGCACTCGATAGGATTATGTGTGACATACACTGTACCTTGTAATGTTCCGGGCCGCACACTCTTTGCCTCCGTATTTCTAATATCGAGCCCCTTAGTTGTGCCGCTATATTGTAATGTTCCGTCTTATTTACTACTGTATTTAAGATAATGCAGCTGCACAGTTGGGCGCCATGTTGTAACGTTGCGGAAGTATTACCCTAGCGGAATGTTTACGTTGCCACGGCTTGCTCATCGGTAGAANCGTTGCGGAAGTATTACCCTAGCGGAATGTTTACGTTGCCACGGCTTGCTCATCGGTAGAATACGAGACTCAGTATCAGGTGACGCCGATTAATTAAAAAGAAGAAGTTCCAGATTAGTTTGCTTTATACTTTATTTCTCATTGAAGTTTCACAGTGCACAGACGACTTTCCAGAGTACGAACTTTCACAATCAGTTAGACCAGTGCAGAAAACAGCGCCACAGTAGTTTACGGTTTATTAATGTCTCAAACTTACATCGCACGACAAAGTTACTGAGGCAGGAGGGATGTTCGTTCCCTCCTGGCACCCTAACGACCCCCCACACCGGCGGAAATAAGTGATAGAATTTAAGTGACGTTAAACTGAAAAATAAATGTGAACCAAAGATCTTACGGTCGCGGGTGCTTGCCGGTGTGGGTGAAATTCTTCACGCCTGATGCGTCTTCTCACGCCCGATGCGTCTTCTTCGACGGTTGGTTACTTTCTCTCTAGGCGATAGGCACCACCAGTATATATTAGGCAGGCCTATCTCCCCCTTCTCCTAAGATAAGCGCATGGCCTCCGGCATCTGCCAGTAGCGTCATCCAAAACTACGCTGTGTCCCGCGCTCACAACATGTTATTGTACCCGCAACAGCCGCATAACCAAAACAACAACTTTCGAAACTAGACGGTAAATGGACTCCTGTAAACAGCAGATGTCCACACGTCTGCTCGACAAACAAACACGGGAAAGGCTTTAACTTGAAACCTGACAAAATATTACAAAGCTTTCCAAAGCTAAATACACACGAACGAAGTTTACACCAGTGTCCTGAAAATTTAAGCATACTGCGTCATTACAACCTTGACACACACTACACTCTCGGAGAAAAGAAAAAAAATAAGTTTTAGGATAAAATTATTCTGGATTGTGTTCAAACATGCAAACTGCATTTAAATGTGATAGGACTTAAAATGTGATAGCCTTTTACTAAGAAAAATAATATATTAATTATGAACATATTAAATAAAAGTTTAATCCTGTTGCTCATTCTCATTCCAGTTATTGAATTAAATATTTAAAGTATGAGTTTTCTGAAACACCACAAAATTCCAAAATTCAAACTGAAAGTTTGTTACCAATAAAACTAAAAATAGGAAAAGTTTAAATAACAGCGTAGAGCTTTGCTCAGATTACAGGAATATAATTACTGCTTTTCTCATGGGCTTCTGTGGGCAAAACACAACTTTAATATCAATCATTAAAAACTGAAACATCATAAAGAGAGAGAAAAAAAAATTCACATGCAGTTCGTATGCTGGTACCGGAAAGTCGGTATGTCGCTTACCATTACTGATTACTTTAAATTGACAAAATTTATTTATCTACTATATAAAAATAAGTCGGGTTTTCCTTCCTGACGCTATAACTCCAGAACGCACGAACCGATTTCCACGGTTTTGCATTCGTTGGAAAGGTCTCGGGCTCCGTGAGGTTTATAGCAAAGAAAATTCAGGAAAAATTTTAACAGAAAAGCGGGAAAATCTTTTTTTACATACAGCGCCATCTCTGATACATAGCATGTACTACAAATCAAGTAGATGGCGCCGGTGAGTGATACATTGTTTGACAGCTACTCATTGTTCTCTGCTCAGTGATGTGACAAACTTTCATGTGACAAACAATTGTGAAAAAAAAGTAAAAAAAATAAGTTATTCGTTTCCTAACATTTCAATTGGAAACCATCAAATCAATCACGTGTATTGTGCAAATTTTTATTCAATTTCAACAGCAGGCATTTGTCTTTAAGGTGGTAAGTTGAACTGTGTAAATTATGTGGATCGTGCATTTGAGGTTAAATTCACCACTCTGTCCATAGTCCAAAATGCCTAGAGGACGACGTGCGAACATCGGCCGCCGCACGAGACATGCAAGCCAGCAACAAGTGTATTCACAGAACTTAAGCGAAGAAAGACAAAATATAATAAGAGAAAATGCCCGATTGAGACAACGCGTGAGCACACGAAGATCATTGGCATCATACAATCGCTTGGCATTCCAATATGATCCCACTGCGAACTACAGTGATGATGAAAATTTAGATATTGGACCAATGACGACTATATGCCGATATTGCAATGCGTTAAAGTTCAAAAGAGAAACGGCTGGATTGTGCTGCGCAAGTGGAAAAGTCAAACTGGATCCATTACTTACACCACCACAGCCACTGAAACCATTGTTCGATGGAAGTGATCCCGATTCCAGCCATTTTCTTCAACACATCCTTGAATACAATAACTGCTTTCGCATGACTTCCTTTGGAGCTAATATCATTCGAGAAGGCGGCTTCATGCCGACTTGCAAGGTAAAAGATACAACACACATAACCAATCACTCCTATGTTACACCTATGTTACAACTTACAACTTACTATGTTTGTTTGCAATTACAGATACAAGGACAAATATATCATTTGCATGGTTCAATGGTGCCAACACCAGATGAACCGCATCAATTTCTGCAAATATATTTCATTTCGTCGATGGTGGATCAGCTGAATGTGCGGTGCAATATACAGGGAACACAACAGTTAAAGAGACGAATTATTGAACAGTTGCAAGCATTTTTTCACGCTAATAATGCTGTGGTTAATATGTTCAAAACAGCATTGGAACGAATGCCATCGGATACGCACAAATTTGTCATAAGAGCGGATTGTACCCCAACAGGTGAACATGTGCGAAGATTCAATGCACCCACCGTTAATGATGTTGCTGCAATTATTGTTGGCGATCCAACTAAATCGCGAGACATTGTCGTTCAGCGAAGAAGCAATATCATGCATCGTGTAAACGAGACACATCGTTTGTACGATGCGTTACAATATCCAATCATTTATTGGCAAGGGCAAGACGGATACGACATCACGTCGAAGATGGTCGATCCAATTACAGGTACAATATTCACACACTAATTATTGCTATTATTATTGCTATTATTGCTATTATTGGTTTCCATTAACAATTCATTTAATTTTGCATTTTCAGGCGTATCAACGAATAAAAATCTAAGCGCAATGAATTACTATGCGTATCGTATGATGATTCGTACACATGAGGAGAATGTCATTCTGAAGTGCCGTCGGCTATTCCAGCAATTCGCTGTCGACATGTATGTCAAAGTCGAGACCGAACGTTTAGCGTTCATCCGATTCAATCAGGCAAAGCTACGATCTGAGGACTATATACACTTGCGTGATGCTATTCATTCAGATGGTGATGTTCAGAATATTGGACGTCTGACGATTCTCCCATCATCTTATATCGGAAGCCCACGCCACATGCACGAATACGCTCAAGACGCTATGACGTACGTGCGAAATTATGGAACTCCGGATTTATTTATTACGTTCACATGCAATCCGAAGTGGACGGAAATTGAACGTGAGTTGGAACCGGGCCAAAAACCGCAAGATCGCCATGACATAATCGCCAGAGTATTTCAGCAAAAACTCAAGGTTATGATGGATGTGCTTACTAAGTATCGAGTTTTTGGTGACACACGTTGTTATATGTACTCGGTGGAATGGCAGAAGCGTGGACTACCGCATGCTCATATCCTAATTTGGTTGCTGAACAAATTACATTCAAATGAAGTGGATGACATCATATCAGCTGAAATTCCTGATCCAGTCACTGATCCCCATCTACACGACATTGTGACGACACAGATGGTCCATGGACCGTGCGGTGCATTAAATCCATTATCGCCTTGCATGGCTGATGGAAAGTGCACAAAACGATATCCGCGACCGTTAGTTGCTGAAACAGTCACAGGGAACGATGGATATCCAGTTTATCGTCGGCGTTCAAAAGAAGATAATGGTCGAACTATCAAAGTTAAAGTTCAAAATCAAGAGATTGAGATCGGAAATGAATTCATTGTACCATATTGCCCGCTGCTATCACGAATTTTCGAAACACATGCAAACGTTGAGAGTTGTCATTCGGCCAAATCAATCAAATATTTGTGCAAGTACGTCACAAAAGGCAGCGACATGGCTGTGTTTGGTATTGCGTCGGAAAATGCGAATGACGAAATCAGCAACTTCCAAATGGGCAGATACGTCAGTACTAATGAAGCACTGTGGCGATTATTGTCATTTCAAATTCATGAAAGATATCCCACAGTTGTACATTTAGCAGTGCATTTGGAAAATGGCCAAAGAGTTTACTTCACTGAGGCTAATGCGGCACAACGAGCTGAGAGACCACCATCGACAACATTGACTAGCTTCTTTGCAATATGTGAAGCAGATCCATTCGCAGCGACGCTGATGTACGTTGAAATGCCCAAGTATTACACTTGGAATCAATCAACAAAGAAATTCCAACGTCGCAAACAAGGAACCCCAGTTCCAGATTGGCCACAGGTGTTTTCCACTGATGCACTAGGTCGCATGTATACTGTTCATCCTAGAAATGATGAATGTTTTTATTTGCGACTGCTGTTGGTACATGTACGTGGACCAAAATCATTCGCGCATTTGAAAACTGTGAATGGCCACCAATGCCAAACATATCGAGAAGCATGTCAACTATTGGGTTTGCTGGAGAACGATTCTCATTGGGATTTAACACTTGCGGATTCAGTTGTTTCATCAAATGCGTACCAAATACGAACGCTGTTCGCAATTATCATCACCACATGTTTTCCTTCACAACCAATTCAGTTATGGAACAAATACAAAGACGACATATGTGAAGATATCTTGCATCGCTTGCGCATTCAAACGAATAATCCTGACATCCAAATAACCGATGAAATCTACAATGAAGGATTGATTCTGATTGAGGATCAATGCTTGACTATTGCAAACAAGCTACTGATTGAAGTAGGAATGATTGCGCCAAATCGATCGATGCACGATGCATTCAACCAAGAATTAAATCGAGAGCTGCAATACAATGTTGATTCATTGCAGGAATTCGTTCGAAATAATGAGCCGTTGCTGAATGAACAGCAAAAACAAGTATACGAAACATTAATGCAAGCGGTGGACAATAATACTGGTGGTCTATTCTTCCTGGACGCACCTGGAGGAACAGGGAAAACATTTGTCATTTCATTTATTTTGGCCACTATTCGATCAAGATGTGACATAGCTTTGGCGTTAGCATCATCTGGAATTGCGGCGACTCTTCTAGATGGCGGTCGTACTGCACATTCTGCGCTTAAGTTGCCACTCAATTTAAACACAATTGATATTCCAACATGCAATATTTCCCGATCCAGTGCAATGGGAAAATTGTTGATGCAATGCAAGCTCATTGTTTGGGATGAGTGCACAATGGCACATAAGAAATCACTTGAAGCACTTAACTTCACACTGAAGGATCTTCGGCGAAATAACAACATCTTTGGCGGCTTGATGATATTGTTGGCAGGCGATTTCAGGCAGACGTTGCCAGTAATTCCCCGTGGAACGCCTGCAGATGAATTGAATGCTTGCCTGAAGGCATCACCTTTATGGAATAACGTAAAAACATTATCGCTAACCACTAATATGAGAGTTCAACTTCAAAATGATCAAAGTGCTGCACAATTTTCCAAACAATTGTTAGCTGTTGGAAATGGAAAAGTCCCAGTTGATGCGACATCTGGATTAATTACTCTTACCAACGAATTTTGCCGATTTGTAGACTCTCAATTAGCTCTTATTGAAAATGTTTTCCCAAACATTAGTGAGAATTATCAGAATTATGCTTGGTTAAGTCAACGAGCAATTCTTGCCGCAAAGAATAATGATGTACACGCACTGAATTTCACCATTCAATCAAAAATTGCTGGCGATTTGGTGACATACAAATCCGTTGATTCCATAAGAGATCCCGATGATGTAGTAAATTATCCAACGGAGTTTTTGAACTCTCTGGAGTTACCAGGATTTCCACCACATAACTTGCAACTCAAAGTTGGTACAGTTATTATGATATTGCGTAATTTGAATCCACCGCGACTTTGCAACGGTACTCGACTTTCGGTAAAAAGACTTATGCCGAATTTGATTGAGGCAACCATTATTAACGGAAAGTACGCAGGTGAAAATGTATGTATTCCTCGAATACCAATGATTCCGACTGATCTTCCGTTTGACTTCAAACGATTGCAATTTCCAGTTCGCCTTGCGTTCGCAATGACAATTAACAAGTCGCAAGGCCAATCGCTTAGTGTTTGCGGGATAAATTTAGAAAATCATTGTTTTTCACATGGGCAGTTATACGTTGCGTGTTCACGAGTTGGGAAACCATCCGCTTTGTTTGTGTTAACGTCAGACCAAAAAACAAAAAATGTGGTTTACCAAAGAGCACTTCAATGAAACGTATTTACTTTGGATTCACTTTCATTTACTTAGAGAAGTTCAATTCATTACTGTTGTGAAATGAAATAAAATTTTTCCTTTTCAAATATAAAAAAAATGTTTCTTCATGTTTTAATCACCAAACAAAATGTTGCATAAAACGAAGCCATCTGGTGGCGAAACGGAGTTCGCCGGGTTTGCTAGTCATATATAAAACCATCTTTCACTTAGTTTAGACTTTTCATGGTCTCAAAATTGTTTTTCGCTTCCAAGGCAAAACTCCCTTCAAATTAATCTTAGGAGGACTATACATCATACAATTCAGAGTGCGATGCAGCACGTCGCCTGCTGTGAGAAGAGGAATACTCTGTTTGTTCTGATGCTATTTGGTTGGGGAAGCCAATATAACTTGCGCTTTACCCCACCTGTGGAGAATACAGGGTGGCTTATAGTGTCGTAGTTAATTCCTCCAGGCATAGACTATACGGTGCCTAGAAGGTTGAGGGGTTTTCAATAAGGTAGTCTTTTGCTGTTTAATTTTGAAGGACGAATATATTGTCTCGAGTTTGAACAAAAAACAACATACAGCAACACTTCCGAGGTGTAGTACTCTATTCTGGCTACTCGTATTGACTGTGTACGACTTCGTGGTGGAAGGGGGAGGGGCTTCTCTGGACGGTGACTGTATACTTATCTCTGTGGTGGGTGCTGGTAAGCTGTCATCTGGGGATGAGCTCCGGCGAAGTGGTAGGCCTTGGACAAAGGCCCGCATCTGGTGTCGTCTCACTGGATGGCTGTCGGGCTTGTGCTCACGTCTTCTCGCGATTCCTTGACGCAACTCTTCCCTCGGCGCGGTGATAATGAACTGTCCGGCTGGACGGGGCTGGGAGTCCAATCTCCCGGCCTAACTCTCTGCGCGGTACTCTAGAACTGACTGATCCTCTCCACCTTCCTCGCAGGGGGCTTATATGCTCGCTAGCTTCTCCCCTTAATTGTCGGCACGTGTCGCCTTGTTGGGGGAGGAGGTGAGGTGGTAGAAAGCAGAACAATGCCTTTCAAAACATGTGCCCTGGTTCCTGATGGTTGGGGGGGGGGGCACCTTGCCCCTAGCTTACTCTGTTAGCTATTTCTCAGCGGTGCGTGTTTTCTGAATTTAGGCAAACTGCGTTTCTCTATCTTGTGATACCTCGGCGCTCAACAAATCTCACGGGCTTGCTAGGGGCGTAGGGGGATGGGTATGTAGCAGGGATGCCTACGCGGCAGGACACGCAGCAAGACACGTGTAACTGCGATCCCTTCTGGCTGGCCACGTGACATGTGTCAACTGGGAGGCGTTCGCGAAGGGGGTCAGCGAGGCTTCTATTCCAAAAGGCGGCACACGTCAGTTCATTCAAAAGGTTCCGCGGCTTTCAACGTTACGTCTTCCAAACGAAACTGAACAAATTGGTCAGCAATGAATCATCGCGGAAAAGCACTCAGTCTTAATGAAATTTAAAAGAAACGCCATTAAAACTAGTTTCTCTCCCAGATAACTCATCTCCGACACAAAGTAAAATATTTGGTACGAACTTTGCAGCAACAGGACGTCCCTACCGAAAAATTCAAAACAAAACTGCTAATCTAATCAACAAAGTACAATCTAACTAAACTGAAATTCTTAACAAAAATTACAATTTAAATGACAATACTCACATTAATTAATAAAAATAAATTATGTAAATATAAAATAAAATTAGGTATTTTAAAATTTCAAAATCTCATAAGTCCAAAATACTTAGAATACACAAAGATAAAAACATAGAACAATACATATTACAGAAATTTAAAACAATACAATACCTGAAATAAAATAAAATAATTACACTTGAAACATGCATAAAAAAAAAAATTTCTCTCTCACTCACTCACATGCTGCAGTCTGCCATGTTTAAAAAGTTACCACCAAGAAGCCGGCCTTGGAGCAAGGTCATGGACCAATCAAACGCTGCCAAGACACGCAACTTCCGGATTCAGGGCACTGCAGGTTACAAACGAAACAAAACTCAAAACTCTAACCCAGTCAGATAAAAAAATTACACAAAAAGTTACAACTTTAAAAATTATTACAATTAATAACAATTATAAAAATAATCGCAAAATCATTATATTTATGGGTTAGAAAAATGTATATTTAAGTGGATGGGTGATTAACATAAACTAATTAGTGTTACCTAAGTTAGTTCAGAAAAGAATACTTACTTGAGAAAATAAAAATTACTGACCTACATCAAATAAATAAAAAAATTTAAAATCTATACCGCATATGGTATAGAAAGCCCCTCCTGCTGATGAAATATTTAATGTTAGGTGACACAAAATTGAAAGTTTGTCAGCACGTGCCAATATTTACAAACATTCAAAAACAAATAAATGTAGAAGATAATAATGAAAAAAAAAGAAAATATTTACATATCCCGGCATTACCAACATAACTGGTCAATAATAACATAACAATTACACTGAAATTGCACGTTATACAACTTATTTAATCATTGCATTTCATTTATATCATTTATTTACTGAAATTAATTGAAAACAGAAAAGTATTAAACACTATAAGTTAAAATCCTTTAAATGTAGGACTGTGATTTGTTGAACAGACTCTGGCGCTAGAGTGGTGCGTGCATCCGTACACAGTAACGGTTGCTGAAAAAACATTCAGTCTTGGCGCGCCTCTTTGTCATCGTGTCCGTTATACTCGCAAATATCATTCCAGATGTGTAGTTTACACTCAGAAGTGTGTTTATGAAAATTGCATGAAATTGGTTCAGTCTACAAGTTCCAGCATGTGAAAAACCTAGAAAATCACTAAGGTAGGGTCTGTGTATACAAGGGCGACTGTGTTTTTCATTAGCGTCTGTACTCTCATATCAATAAATCACTTTGCCACAGTGCAAACATTTTATTTACTGAAAACTGTTTTTCACAGAACATTTTTAATTTTACTTGTTGCAACGTTTTCCTTAAATCTCACTTATATTGTGCCGGAAAAATTTCTTTATCTTGGCCAGGCAACAATATGTACTTAACCGTCTCATCACGAAAAACATTTCATGGGCGTGATGTGCAGTTGAAAATATCATATCTGTGTTAAATTATTAAAATATTTCAAATTGAAAAGGAGTTTTTAATACATAAATATTAATATTGGGACAAATGGAGAGAGATAAATCTACTGACTCAGATATTAGCACTGTGCCACTTCCCTCATAATTTTTTTAATGTTCCGTGTTAACGAATATTTCGTCGTCACAAGTGCAAATATTTCTTCTTCAGCCGATGCCCTAATCTAAAACAGCATCTAATGGATCCTAGTGAGAGCTTTTAACAGCCTCAAACCCCTAACACAGCAAGAGAAAATCCAGGACTCAATGCCGACCTGTGCTACAGAAGATTAACATAGTGATGAAATATTACAACATAACACATTCAACAATAATACACAATAACATGAAGAAAATTACACAAATGATATAATAATACACAATAAAACAATAGCGGTGAGATACAGCTTGCGAGATTCTCTGCAATACGAGTGAAGGATCATCAGCCTCATCAGAAATAAATTGAAGTAATAAAAAATTAATATTGTTTCCTATACACATGTGGATTAACTCATACGAGGTATGTGCAAAATTCAAGGTAGGTGGAGTGTTTATGTTCAGTGTAGGCCTATGTGTTAGAGTGTTGTAAACTTTTATTCCCCCTTATAACAAAATAAAACTATTTTTTTTAGTAAAGCAAATTTTTTAAATAAAACAATGGTTGTTCTTTGTAGGCGTGTAAATAATCCATATTCATAGCACAAGTTAGCCATTCAAACTCTGCCTATAATGCTAGTGACATGATTTAATTATGCAACAATTCAGAAGATGTAGGCGGTACTTTAACCTTGTAACTTAACATCTTGTACACCAGCTAGTAATTTACTTTGGCCTTCATATTTCACATGACATTTATCTGACATACTATGGGCTAGGCGACGTCATAGCTTGTGGAGGTCAACAACTCTTATTACGATAAAGCGTTTTACTATCCTTGGTGAGCGCAACAACACAATGCGACGTAAACATAAATAATGAGTAGGGTAACCCGTACCTTCCCTTACGCTCAACATATCTCCGGCACTCCGAGGCTCTCAGAAGCAAATAATACATATACATAACATCACACGTAAAACACAATAAACATAGGTGCATATTACCTTGCACAGCAACTCACTCATCTCGCTTTAAGGCTGTAATAATCCTCTTCTCACTGAGTCTAGCATAAACAACCTACAGTGAACTCAAAACGCCTATGAAAACTCATAACCAAAATTTCAGACTGCTATCTGAGGTGGATGATAAGGCTTTGGCTGGATTGTATCGTATCATCCTACTGATACTCGTTCAGTTGTAGACAAAGAATATCAGTTCTCTTTAATTACACCAGTAACAACAAATGGGCCATCGAACAATAAAAAGAGTTTTCTTGTGACATGGTCCCACAATGAACTAACATGGCTGGTACGTCTGAAGACAAAATCACCTATTTTAATTTAGTTGATTTGTGATAATTTTTGATGCTGTTTTCTTGTTCCTGCAGAGCTATACCGTCGCTTTTGAACAAGAGCTAGGATCTCCTCTTTCATAATAGCAGTAGATTTCTCTGCATTCTTTGTATCTGGGATAAGTTTCGGCAACAGTTTCCAACCACTCGCTGGTTAATACCTCTGTAGCCACAAACTAAGGCTATCACTTCCACCTGGGTTGTGCATATGCTTGTGAAGTTTACAGCGTCGGCTGAACCTATCGCAGTCACTTCCGCCTGGGTCATGATTTTTCCTGTACTCGTGTACGCCTTTTTATGCAACGCTTTTTCCAGGAGCCACGGTCCGTTTCATACAATTTAAAATTGTAGGTTCATGGTTAATTTGTCTGTGATGTTTTTGTCTGCGTTGGACTCGTGGCCGGCCTTTCCGGTACCTTAATTTGTCCTGCAGTTGATCTGTGTGTACAGTCTGTTTGTGATTCGGTGCAGTTTCTTGATGAATGTGAGTCTGTATGAGTGGTTCAGCATCACTAATTTTGCTCGACTGATACACATGCTGTAGTGCATTATACGTAACAACCTTTTCTTGAAAGCAATCAACTGTCAAAGTGTCACTTTGTGTAAGAGCAGGTTGGCTTTTCATTCTGGAAACTGGGACTATTATTTCTCCTCACTAACTGCTTTAACTTCTGTGTGCATTTCTTTTCTATTTGCTCTGCATTTCATTTCCGGTGTTGATGTCTTGCAAAATCTCGGGCTGTGTTCCTGTGCAGTGTAGGGAAAGTGTTTTCCATGTGCTCAGGTTCTGTGACATTCTCTTCTCTCATGATATCAGTAGGTTGAGTGACCCGAGCTGTGACTGGCTGTGTGGTGAACATTTTGGCAGTGGCTTCTCTCTGTTTAATTTCTTCCCTTATACTAATCTGAATTTGTTGTGTAACATTGTCAAATTTATTTTCCAGGGTTTCACTGTGTTGTTTTATTTGCTGTGTTAATTCACCATGTTTTATTTGCTGTGTTAATTCAGATATGCTTGAATTAAGGTTAGCCAGTTGTGTTACTATTTCGATTGCACTAAAGGATTCATGTGTAGATGCAGGTGGCGCGATAACTGGTGTCGTATCGCTGTCAGCTGGAAGCGGAGCCGACGGGCTAAAAATACAGTGAAATCCCTATTTTACACTTTTCAAGGGACTGGGAAAAAATGTTGCAAAATGCAGAAAAGTGTAATAAGAGGGAAATTTATGTTGTAACAACAGACATTGAGACCAAAAAAAGTGTGTGTAAAATGCAGGAAAGTGTAATACAGGAGTTTCACTTTAGCTTGCCCCCTATCGCTGTCTCTCCCTACTGCACCTCCAGACGTCAAGGCTTTGGCTTGCGGTGTGTGTGTTTGTGCCGTTTACAGAAAACACGTCCGTTAAATACCGATTTTCATCTGTATTTGACATGCTGTCATTGTCCAGAGTAGTGTTGCGAAGGAAGTAGTTTTCCCTTTTAGGTGTGCGCATGTTGTAATGTTCAGTGAATACTTGTAGTCCCTTGTCAAAATCATTGTGTAACTGTACTCGGGGCCCCCAGTTTACGGCGACAGTTTGTTATATGGTGGTGTGTGTGGTGATTTGATTTATATGAGTGATTGTTTAAATTGGTTTTTTTGTTGAGTGCTAAATTGATATGGAACAGGGTAGACAGCTATGTATGTAGTGGAAGATAAAGCGAGACGCGCCACTGATGTCAACACTTTGGCAACATGGAGAGGTTAAGTATACACTTCTTGGGTAACATTTTATTTGGTACAAATCTCATTATTAAATTTAACCAGATAAATATTTTATTTAAAAACATGTTGATTTTACGCCGGAGACAGTTAATTACAAACTTCATGTAAACAATTGGCTAGTTTCAATTTTGCGACAATGCTCTCGGGAACCATGGACAGTCACAAAATAAGGGGTCTACTGTATTTTTAGTTGCATTAGGTCATTAAACTTGCAGAGAGTATGTATGCTATTGCACTGTCATTAAACTAGGTACTAAGTTACTTGTGTTGTGTTGTAGGCATCTACAAGTGAGGGTAAGGGGATGGACTGGGGGGCAGAGCGCTGCACCATCTGCCTGTCGACGTTTGGACGCCAGTTGGTGGGCACGCCCGCCTCGTGTGCCCACAGCTTCTGCCTCAAGTGCCTGCAGAAGTGGGCCAAGGTCAGTGCTCCCTCCTGTACCACCTCGTTCATATTATTATTACAACCAGTGAGAGGCTTTGTTTATGGTATACAAATCAGTTATCCACAGGGAAGATCATCGGGCACTAGGCCTTGCAGTATACTATAGTGGACAAAAATAATATTCCTACTGCGCTTATTTTATTACAATGTGTTTGGAACTGCACTGATGACTAATATAACCAAATATAATTTCATGTGCAATCAGTGGTTTTTTCTGCTTAAAAAGATGAAATGATGGAGAGGTGAGGTTGTGTAATTTTAAACAGCATAGTTTTCATGTAATGTTTGCATTCCAGAAGAATTTTAGAATGGTGTGTCACGTAAATGACTGTAGTATGGTTTGAAACAGCTGTTTGCAGTACATAATGCAGCCAGAAAGTGCATGTAGCTTGTGAATGGTGGTCTGGGCTCAAGACGAAGGGACGGTGGTTTGCAGGAGTCGAACACGTGCCCAGTGGGGCGGCAGAAGTTCACGCAGATCTGCGTGCGCAAGCAGGTGCGCGGGCGAGTGTTGCGCAAGGTGGAGGTGAAGAGCCCACGCGAGGTCATGGTTGGCTTCCAGGCGCCACACTTCACACCCGTACATGAGCTGCAGATCAGCATCCACCAGCGCGTGGATGCGCGCCGCCCGCACAACGAAGTGAGTGCACACTTACCCGCTCTGCCGCCTGCCACGGTCTGCCCCGTGTGCTTGCAGCCCCGGTGAGTAGGGCTAGCCTTGCTGCCTGTTTGCCTCTGTGTTACACTGTTCTACATACCAGTACCTCACCTCGGCTCACACTGCGCGTTACACTCCGTCGACAATCTCGGTTTGCTATCTACGCTCGAGTAGGTCTTGTATAAGTAGAATTCAGATTAATGCTCAACTAGGTTTTCATTTTGCAAGATTTAGACTTAGGCCGAACATGTTAGTATTTGGACTCCATTCAAAGTTGTGACGCTCGCAGTAGGATTCAAGCTCGTGGTCAGGTTTACGGGATACAAACACCTGACGGAAAATCTTTTTAAAAGAATTGTCTTTTTTTTTTTTGATGAAGTGAAAGTTTGCAAATAATATGTTGTACAGTAATCCCTTATCAACCGTAACTTCAATTACCCATGGATTATTATTTTATTTACAAGGAATCTATCAAGCATGTTTTTACTTTTCTGAAGAATAGACTTTTGTGTCTCAAGTTGGTGTGTTTATCGCAATGTCGTCACAGATTCCGCTTTTTTCTGGGGCAGCGTAAAGTAATAAATATAGCATGCCAGAGGCTTGACGGGGTACAGGATGGGTCAGTAAACATTCTTTGTCATGGTCGCTGTGCTGCTCTAGCCACAAAAGTGCCTGCCAAACGTCCAGGAAAACTGCATAACACTGCAAGAATGGTAAGGGAATTTGGAATTATTTTCCAGAGGTGGAGTTAATTGATATTTACAATGCAAGAGATCCTCAAACTGGCACACACAAACACACATCACCAACAAAATTAGCATAAAAACAGGACCACAAACCTGCCTAAGAGGTTGTGCCCGATGAGATGTTTTGCTTACAGTTTGCTAGTAAATATAACTTTTCATTCATAAAAAGTTTTTAAAATGTAACATCTTTAGATTAAAACTATTCCTGAGAACTGCAGATATGCACATACATTATGATAAAAAATTTCCATTAAAAAGGGGTTGCTAATCTGTGTTTAGTGCAGCACCAGAGAAGTTTAGTTTACAGTTTACTAGAAATAAGACTTAATTCGTTGAGAAAAAAAGAATCTAAAAGAGAGGCATGTTCTGATTGAACTTATTTCTCAGAACTGCACATATGAACACATTTAACCGTTAAAATTAACACAAAAACTGTGCTGTGAATCTACTTACAATGCTGCACCCAACATGAGAGTTTAGTTTCCTAGTAAATAAACCGTTATTCATCCACAAGAAAACGTATTTTAAGAAGTAGTCGTGTTGCAATTAAAATTATTTGAAGTGCAGGTATGGACACAGATTATTGTCAAAACACAAATATTACCTTCACTGTAAAATGTACGTAGCGTGGCCATGCATCTTTCTGCAGCAGCTGTTATGCCTTTGGAAGAAAAATGTAAACAAATGCTATGAATTCAATGCACACATTTTTATCACCTTATAACGCTTGTTTTATTTAATGGCAGGCACTAAAATATGACTTTAGCTAACTTCAGTCCAAACCACGTCTCCTGAACACAATGTTTTATATGACAATCTATGGACAATTATTTCACCAAAATCATGTTTGTCTGTCACTAAAGCGAAATAATTGATTTGCAGAATCATTCATGTTTCTCGAAACCTACCAACTTAAACTTGGGAATGTAAATATATTTGCTGTGCTCAATGGTGTGCTGATATTCCGTTTCATTAAAGGCGTGGAAACAGTATTAACTGACATGAGTGGGATCAGATAACACGCTTCAACAGCTTCAACAGGCGGAAATGGATGACTCGCGCAGGTCTCACGTGGCACAGCGATAGACATACATGGTATGCGTGTTAAATGACACATGTTAAAGCATTGTCTTACCGCAGAAGTTACAGTAGAAAAAAAAAGCCAAAAACCAGTTAGTGAAGCACGAATAAACAGGAGTGGACTGTATATGGCACAGATAAGTGCATGTATTTATTGGTTAATTTTTTAAGTTATAATAATAGTCGTGACTAGGTTTGTTGGGAATGATCCCATATGTTGTGTATATGTGTCTACAATTTCACACAGATGTTTTTAAAACTCAGAATAATATTTGGTATTTATTTTGCATGTTCGGTAATGCTTCTGTTATTCGTAAAATATTGGCAATTTGAAGCTGGTTGTATTGTTTTTCACATTGCATGTCTTATCGTCCACCTTAGGGGATGTGGTGACTAGTAATGACTAAGGCTGTCTTTATACTAGTGTCTCACATGTTCCTTTCTAGATTGTACTTTGTATATTATTTTGATATGATTGATTTTCAATGTTTCTATGAGGATGCTAAGCAAACAATATATTTACAGTTTGACTGGATTGAAACCATATGTTTTTATTTTTAAAATCAATTACATAAAAAACACAATAAAGATAAGTATGATTCATTTTATACAACCACCTTTTGCTGTTCTTCTCCACTAAATTCTTCAATTTTTCAATCACCAATCCAAAAAAACACAATATAAGTAAGTATCATTCATTTTACATCTAGCATACTGATTTTTTTTTATTGTCGTTCTCTACCAGATTTTCCAATTTTTCAATGACGAATTCCTTGTAATTAGAATTCAGTATCTTGATGAAATTGTACTTGGCCACATATTCAATGTTGGATCGTCTTAATTCGTTTTTTAGACAATTGACCACGTTGATGCTGTTCGGTACGTAGTTGGAGCGCATAATTTCCTGAACTAAGCGATTGAGAGATAGGTTCTGAGTACAGGTGAAAGCCAATGTTACTCTCGGTTTGCTTTCATCTGTACTGGATTTTTCATGATAGTCAGACTGGTATTGGCACACGACCAGACCACGGAGTTGCGGTCTCATCTTGAACGATAGCCACACACCTAGCAGCCATCGTGATCATTGCTTCTACCATGTCACATCTCGCTTCAACTGCCTCATCATATGATGGAATTAACTTTTCATTTGCTAATATGAGATGTTGAGCGAGTTCATTATTTTTTGCAACTATCATATCAGCATTACGATTTCAACAGCCGCCAACCGTTGTGCAAATTCATCAATGGTTTTTGGGTAAGATTGGTGGTGCTATTGAATGCTATAGCATCCAGTTTGCCAGGGCGATGGCAGAACTTCTTCATAAACCTATTTCGTAAACTTTTGAGCTTCTGGTTTTGTAGAGCACATCAACGAAGAGCACAATCCAGGTTCATTTATGGATAACATATGAGGCTGCCAGTTAGTACATATGAGGCTGCCAGTTAGTACATATGAGGCTGCCAGTTAGTACATATGAGGCTGCCAGTTAGTACATATGAGGCTGCCAGTTAGTACATATGAGGCTGCCAGTTAGTACATATGAGGCTGCCAGTTAGTACATATGAGGCTGCCAGTTAGTACATATGAGGCTGCCAGTTAGTACATATGAGGCTGCCAGTTAGTACATATGAGGCTGCCAGTTAGTACATATGAGGCTGCCAGTTAGTACATATGAGGCTGCCAGTTAGTACATATGAGGCTGCCAGTTAGTACATATGAGGCTGTCAGTTAGTACATATGAGGCTGCCAGTTAGTACATATGAGGCTGCCAGTTAGTACATATGAGGCTGCCAGTTAGTACATATGAGGCTGCCAGTTAGTACATATGAGGCTGCCAGTTAGTACATATGAGGCTGCCAGTTAGTACATATGAGGCTGCCAGTTAGTACATATGAGGCTGCCAGTTAGTACATATGAGGCTGCCAGTTAGTACATATGAGGCTGCCAGTTAGTACATATGAGGCTGCCAGTTAGTACATATGAGGCTGCCAGTTAGTACATATGAGGCTGCCAGTTAGTACATATGAGGCTGCCAGTTAGTACATATGTTGCTGCCAGTTAGTACATATGAGGCTGCCAGTTAGTACATATGAGGCTGCCAGTTAGTACATATTATGCTGCCAGTTAGTACATATGAGGCTGCCAGTTAGTACATATGAGGCTGCCAGTTAGTACATATGAGGCTGCCAGTTAGTACATATGTTGCTGCCAGTTAGTACATATGAGGCTGCCAGTTAGTACATATGAGGCTGCCAGTTAGTACATATGAGGCTGCCAGTTAGTACATATGTTGCTGCCAGTTAGTACATATGAGGCTGCCAGTTAGTACATATGAGGCTGCCAGTTAGTACATATTTTGTTTATATCAAGGTCTCTCCCTTGTACAATTTCAGTTTTTAGAACAAGTACACGCCTGGGCTTGGGGTACGAAGGAGTGGATTGTATACTAAATCATTTCACCAATAAGCCGAGTAACGGCTTACCGCGGTTGCGCCATGCGCACAACTAGCAGAGAACCAAAATGGCGCCAGCTTGGGCGGCGCTGAGGGCAGGAAGTTTGAAACACTAGACCAGCAACCTGACCCAGACAATAATATTCCAACAAATTTGATATATTTCAGTACATTCTTTCGAATAGCCTTTTTGAATCGCCATATTCTAAAAATTCTGCAACTTCTTTTGCTTGAAACCAAAACGCATATTTGCCTTGTTCTATTTCGGTTTGTACTGCAGTACAAGTGGCCAAATTGTCATCTTCAATTCCAAATTGCTTTATCAGTACTTCGGACCAAATTTAGTCATTATTGTTCATCATGATCGATATTCATATAGTGGTTTTTGTCAGATCAGTATATATGTGTGTGAAAAAATGTTTAAAAGAAACATTTATTTCTACAACTTTGCTTCATTTAATGGCAACATGATTTTTTTTTGTTTTCTCATCTCTTTTTCTCAGTTCATATACAATCACCCGGAACGAATAATAAGCATAAAATTACAAGTTGGTATTTTGATACGTATTTACAACACTGCCAGCTTGATAAAAAATAATCTAAAAAAAATTAATAAATAAGAATTTTTGTAGTTTTTTGTTGGCAGTAGACACACAAAATGATGACATAACATTTGTAACCTACAATAATAAAAAATTTCCAGACAATATCTTATCTAACAGTTATTTTGTCCAAAACAGTGGACAATCTATATCTACAAACAGCATAATTTAATTAAAAAAATGTTATCGCATTAATTTTTTAAAAATAAATTGGGTATTTAAAAACAATAGAGTGTGACTGAAAGGGTTAGTGTAACGAAATAAAAAAACACTACTATTGCACACGTGTGTGGGTAAAGTGATTGGGGCAGAGAAGATGTACAACTACAACAAACATTAAAGAACCAGTATGTTTGTTTGATTGTTTAGTGTCTCACAGACAACATTGTAGTGAACTTATGTACATTGGAATGAACGCTTGCAGTACAGAGTGTGACAATGTATGTGCACCTAGTCTAAAACAAAGTTTCAAGAGATCAATAAGTTGTTACTCAGCAGTTTTGCTGTGTACAAACGTAAACAAATTTGTACCGTTTTATATTCTGTAAAAATGTATGCCTTGATGTCAAGTATCTTGGAGTTAACGCGCGAGGTAGTGCTACGAAGGATTGAAAATACTATCAAGCCGAAAAAAATAAGCTTGATTGTTGTGTCAAAGTTTGACGGTGCAATAAAAGTGAGCTCGTTTTTCAGTCAGAGTCGAACAGTCAAGCTCGGCTTGTGTTTTCGAACTTCAACCCATGACCATTACTAAGGGTAGAAGTTGTGTTTTATTGATGTACATATCAAATAATCTACTAAAATTCTTAATGTTTGGGAATTTTTTTGATAGTCCTCTGAAAAACTATAGATCGGGAGTCCACTGTATAAAGTCAGCAAATGACCGGGTAATGGACATGTGATAGTAAGTTAACATTTAAATAACTCAAATGATTTTCCTGCAAGAAGCCAGTGAAAATGTAGTTAGCACTTACTTAAAGCAGCTCTGCGCGCTGTATTTAGGGTTTTTTTTTTTTTTTGCGTAAAGGAGCATTACTTTTCCCTGAAAATTAATATTTCATTAAAACATGTTATTTTTGCTGAACACTGGTGCAATGTTTGACTTAGTTAAACAAAATAAGATGAGCTTGGATATCTTAAAAGTCAATTCACTGGAATCAAATATAACCCGTAATTTTTCCATTAAAACAGTGTGAAAAGGCTTAAGTAAAGCATAAATGCAATTTTTGTGTATAGTAGGTGGGGTGGGGTGGTTTCACAATCAGTCCAAAATCAAACAACTCCTGCTCCAAAGTACTGGCCATTTTCCGTACTGTGATTTAGAGTTTTGACACTACACGCGCACACATTATATTTTCCCCTTTTATTTCCTCTCAGCCTTTTAGTATACATGGTTTTAGTGTTAAACTGTTAAATACTGTATGCATTATTGTTTAAACAATTTGTTGTAGTCTCATAAAAGCTACTAGGTAAAATAAAATAAACTATATTAAAAAATATAAATAAAATGAATAGGAATGATTGAGCCTGAGTTGGCTGTTGTTTCAAAAACAAATGTAACATACATGTAATTCCACGTGCCCGCACGCACGCACTCAACCTTTTCCAACATCTGATTGCACAGCTTTTATATTTTCTGCACTAGACAGTAACCTATCATTATTGTTGTCGTTGTGTCACGCCAAACGTATCTTTACAATAAGCCCATGTATATGATTAGACATCTCAAACTACACATCATGTAATTATTTAGAAACCAACAAACTGAATGTCCAAAACATTAACTAACAAAATAGCTTATTTTCAAGCTTGGCAAGAACAATCTTTTGTTTTCATCACTGTTATAAAGAGTGACATGATGCAGTGGTGCCATGTTTCCATGATATCTACTTACAGTGCAACGTTGTCACAACTACACCTTATTCTCTCTTGAAAAACCTAGTTTCCTCATGAAAAGCATTACTTGGTTATACATTCATTATTTAGGCAAGACGAGGGGAAATGTGAAACATATTATTTACAGTAATATTACCATTTCAAAAGTTTCTGTATTTGTGAGTATTATTAGTTAAAACTTTATTTACAGATAATGTACAGCCCCCGTACTCAATATAAAGTTTCATATGGTTAAAAAGTTGTATTTTAATGATGTACAATGCCAGTTCAACTACTGAAATCCTGGATGCATGGAAATTTTTGACAGTCCCCTGAAAAACAGTAGATATAAAATCCACTGTATAGGGCGTGTGTATTAAAAAATTATTGTTTAAAATCAGTTGTTTCTTGACAAAACTTCCAATTCCTTGTTGAATATAATAGCCAATAGAGATGCGGCACTCGTCTGTCGGGAGCCAAAACAGCTTAAAACACATCGCAGCCTACAGCAAATTGTGAGCCATTACCATTACCTGGTCTAGAGGTTTGCACACTTTACGTGGCGTTAAGATGTTGCAGACCTGACTGAACTCCTACGGCTGAAATTTTAAATTGTGGGAGTGGAGCAGTTCCCCAATGGACATGTCTAAGAGACTTCCCACAGACGAGCACCGCGATAGCTGTGTGGCGGCTTGTTGAGAACTGGTGTTTGTTTGTGTCAGGAGCAACTGATGATGATCGACGCTGCTACGAGGCTGGCAATCTTGTTCACGCCCATACTGTAAGGCGGGAGGAGAAGGCGTAAGCTGTCCGCCGGTTGTCTGTGACCGAGCGCCGTTTGTTATTTCAGCGTGCAGCGGGGGTGCCCACTCCTTCCTGTAAGAATGTTTTAGCGAGGTCGTCTTTTATTTAAAGTGTTTATTGATGTACTGCATTCAGAATATTGTGAGATCTCTGCGATGGACGTGACAGTTTGAAAGGTTTGTGTTTAGCCACATAAATTATTTGCAATGTAAATTGATAAGCTTTGATTTTTCACGGAGTTTCATTGGGCTGCCTGCATCAAGAGGGGAGCTACGGTCTGCCGGGAACTGGTGTCGCTCAAGCATCTCCAATGTTGCCTGCACGATATTATAAACATTTTTGCTTGCTGCGTGAGAGTGGAATTGAAACCCGTTCACATTATCACACCTCAGAGAGACTGAGGTTATGGAATGAAGAGAGTTAATATGTCAACTGTGTGTACATTTACTATTTGTTGACATTTGTTCAGTTTTATATAAGTGGAACTATGTATTGTCTGATGATTTGTAACTCTTGTGTTGGAGGCAGGTTGAGCTTGCCTGTTGTATCATTATTATTATTGTTGTTGTCGGGTAGAAGGTGCAGTAAAAACTCTCAACAGTTTTGCAGTTGTTTGCATCTGCACTTCTCCACTCCACCACAACTAAAGTCCTTCATTAACTTAATTTTTTTTTACAGCATATTTTACACCACCATGTAATTTACGCACCCTTACTTTTTATCAGCAAGCTATGAAATACAAAAAATTTGCTTGATTTACGCAGTAACTTCTATGGAAGATGGTTGTTGATGTGGAATGGCAGCTAACACAGAACACTGCCCGGCAGAGCAACGCTGCCCTGAAGGCGAGTAAACAAGCTATCTCTTAGACATGCCTGGAGGGAGAAAGGTAGTCACCTTCCCCTCCTCCCCTCAGTTCAGCTCCTTTGGTCTGCCAGCCACGTCTCTCCACCCTGCCCACCCTACGTAGACGCGCCAATCTGCCAACCACTCTGTTTCGGTGGGGACAAGTTCAAGGCCAGTCAAGGATGCATTACTAGATTTATTCTTCTAAAACACCAATCATTTATTTTTAAAGTTATTTCAAAACTCTTTATTCTACATTTCTGTTTTTCATTCTTGCATCCCCGCCCCCGTGATTTTCATTAAATCCCATTTGTTTTTTAACTAAATATTTTTATCTGTGTTCTTTAAATTTTGTGTTGCCAAAGTGTAAAATCTGCCAGAGCATGAACACTCACTGTTTCGCCAGGGAGGATGGAAAGTGGGATGTGAGAATACTTGCCGGCACATCGGCTTAGCCAGCGGCTGTGTCACGATCTCAGCATCGTATGTTACGTAGTTGTAGCGTTGAACGTCAAAGTGTTTACTACATTATTTTGAGATCCTTTTGGATGCATCATTTTAGTTATATCCAAGTTATTACCCCACTTGAAAAGTTTTTTTTCTGATGCGCACACATAATTTACGCATTCCGAACTTTCAACTTAAAACATGAATATTGTGTGAAATATACGGAAATATATTGTATGTAGACAACATGGTATTAAAGTAAATCATTACTCCTTTGATTTTCAATTCCTAACAAAATTGTGGAAGTACCATCAAATCAATATACGGTCAATTCTAACAGGTGCACCACTTTGATTGATGGTTCTAAATCTTATGGTTGCCAGAAGGATGGGATAGCAGTTTAATTTTACCGTCAGTCACTAATTACCAATAGGTACCAGGTAAGAAACACAAGCATACTTCCAATGATTCTGAAATTTACTACTGTATCTCAATAATAATAATACTGCCATACATATTTGGAATTCATTAACATACTAAATACATTACCATCACTTGATATAGAATGCCAACACACTGGCCTTAACATCTAAACTAGTATTGCAATTAAAGGGTATGATGAAGAAATGCTAGGTTAGAACTATTACCCATGATGGCCATGATTCATAAAATATACACACCATAAATTTTTTACACTTTCAGATTGTATGAGGATTGAACCAGAACTGACCATTCAAACAACTAACGCTATAGTCGGTTCACGACTGGAAGAAACTTTTGAAAATCAACCTTTGAAAAAACACCCTAGCCTTTAGCGACATGCATATAACATTACAAACAGCGGCGAGCGCGGATGCAGTTATCCCGTCAGGTTGCCAGCACAAAGAGAGGAAATAGTTCCAAAGTTTTAACGTAATTGTTAATTTATCGCTTACAAATGGGTGTCGAAAAGAATTGTATCTTATTATGCCAATTATTAATGACGTGATGCTAACACATTTAGATTTCATCGTTTCTTGCATAGTCACAAGATTACGCTCAAGGTTAAAGTAACGCGGCCATTTGTTTACTAACCTTCGTAGTCCTTGTGTTGTTGACACACGTGCCAGAGAATTTGTGCGATTATCTTGTTTAACCTATAATAATTCATTTGTTTGTCTTATTTTACTAATATCCGCTCTTTATTATTTGGTTTTTAATAACGTATGATTTTAATTTGTGCTCACTTTCAGTTCTAATTTCTTTTGTTTTTATGTGTTTCGTGCACGTGTCTTTCCTTTGCCTCTTTATTCTAACGTTGCAGTATTTGCATATAAGAATTGTTTTCACATTGTCGAAGACGTAGAATCCTTCACTCGCAAACTCTGCCATCCTGTCGAAAACCGTCACAACCATTTTTTAATAACGTTTTACAATTGCGCGAAACATCATACTCAACCACCACGCCATTTTAACGTCTGTAGCAATTCCGATCAATACTGATGATCTTGCCTTCGATGTACGGGAATTTATCGATAGTCACTAACAATCGATTGCAAATAGACAACAACTATCGATTCATCAAAATACTCGCATTTTGGGTTTATAAAATGAAATGTTTTTTCGCTGGCATCGCATATTCTTTTGTGTGCAATTCTTAAGGTTAAAAACTTTACGCTTGTGGAATATCCATTAATAATATGTACATTACATGACTTTTATAATGGGCACGTGCATGTACGAACTCATGTACACACACAGTGGAATGTAAACATTGCATGTAAACATTGCCATGTGACTGTCACATGGCAATGTTTGTTTACCTTTGGCGGAAGGATACGAAATGGGCTTGAAAGTAAATCTTTAGCAGGGCTTCAAGAAAGTCTCTTCCAGTCGTGAATTGACTATACAAATTTATTGAATCACAATCTGCCTCATTTATCTACTGAAATGTTCAGTCCTAAAATATTTACAAGGCCCATTATCACAGATTGTGACTGAAACACCCTAATCTAACTGGTATAAAAGTGTTTTAAAAATTATGCACATCCCTTATAGTTTGATGGTATTATGAAATAACCAGTTATGAATGAACTCAGTGGACAAGAATCATTGCTCAGCTTTTCTAAAAGGGACAAATTACTCACCACTATCGTCAAACATTCCCATATGTGGTCTTGCAGAACAGCTGATGTCGTGCAGAATGCTGCCACCAGCTCGCAAAATAAAGTTGGAAGATGTTAACCCTAACACACTGAGACAACGAACCAGACAATGGGTAAGACGGGTGCACAGTGAACTCCATTTGCTCAGATTCTCAAACTACACGCAGAAAGTTTCTTCAGCAAAAACAGCACAAAATCCACTGTTTCGTTGCGCAAGGAAAACCATGCTCAGCACAGCGCACGCTGGACTCGTGCAAACGCTTGACGACATTGGCAATTGCACAGCTGCAAAATTCAAACTGTTGGAACCACAGTTCACGGCACACACATTAAATTACCATCAAACAACTGTGTCTTTTGATCATGTTGCCTGACACTCAATTTGGGCATTTCACGAGTGAACACTGTCCCAACCAGAGTTCTATAGTAGCATCAACCTACAACACATATCAAGCAGTGCTATTGCATACTGTACCACTTGTCTCACCTCACGTCACGCACATAGTTGCCGGGCCGCAATATCTACTGTGCCGCGTCACTTGTCAACTGTGACAGCTTAAAGTAGATTCGCCATCCACCAGCACTCGTACAACCTCACCACACGCAGTCGGCGTGCTTGTCACCCACCCCTGCATCAAAGCGGAAAAGAAAGAGGCAGCTAACCAGACTACAATCCCCAAGACCAACGGTAGTCGCTGCGCGGAACAGTGACAGCTGTTCCCCGCTCGGTCGACATGTACCGTTATTATGTCATACAGGCGTGGCAGATACTCTGTGGGTATTACAAATAAAACATTATACACTAATTTGTTGTTTTCTTAAAGCTCTTTTCCAACAATTCAAAACTAGGAAACAAATATTCCTAGCTGGGATAGCCAAAATGTGTCACAAAACATCTTTAATGCATGAGAAAAACCAGAAGCTAAAAATTGCATGATACAGCAAGAGAGGAAAGGTAAACTAGGATTATTTACCCTCCATCTGGTAGAGGTGGAGTAAATCAATATTTACAGTACGGAAGAGCCTCCATATGACAGACATGAGTACATATTGCCATCAAAATTAGCATAAATCGGGACCACGAATCAGCTTGCAGCGCTGGAGACGTATTTACAATTTGCTAGAAAATAATATTGTATTCATTCACAAAATGATATAAATGTAGGCATGTGCTGATGAAAATTATTCCCCCGAACTCCAGATATGAACACAGATTACTGCCAAAACTAACATACAGTGAAACTTCCCCTAACAAACATTTCTTATTAACTGACATTTTTCAAAACCCCGGTAGAAAAACCATAGACTCTTATGGGGCCAATCTTCCTAATACCGGATATTCTCAGTAGCGGACACTTCATTTGAGCTTAACAATGGACAATGACAAGAAAATCATGCGAGAACTGCGCGATTGAGTGCTAATACAGCACGTTCTGAGGTCGTCGTACACCCCGTCACTGGCAACCACGACGCTATACTGTATACCCCTCCTCAAGCGCGTGCCACGGCAGGCAGCTAATCTCCTCTCCAACCCCATTCCCCTTCGGGCTGGCCGGGATTTGGTCCCGTCCAGTGATTAGCGGGAACGACAGCCAGTGTTACGGTCTGCGTGTGTGTTGGTGAGACAGCATATCTCTGAAACGAAAACAGTTAACTTTGCATGACAAAGTGGACATGATTCAGGTGCAAGAAAAAGAAAAATCAAGTGGAGGAAAAATGTGATTTGACAGTAAAAAGCAAACATTGATGGGTTTAAGTAGGTACAGTTTGTGTTCTTGTGTTTTGTTACCATTCTGCATTAATTAAGTTTAGTGTGTTTTTAGAATACAGTCAACTGCAAAGTTTGTGAAATCAGGTGTCCTGCCTTTGTGTGTGTGGCCAGAAAATGGAAAGCTAGGCATGGTGAGGCAGAACACAGTATAGATCATGTGCACACGCGGCTCTCTCTCCCCAAAGGGAGGGCAAGACGGCCACCTTCTCCTCGTCATTCTTGTTGGGGCACGGCTTGTCCAGAGCAAATTGCAACTGCATTAGGACATCTACCTTTTATCATCCTTAGGTCGAGTGTGTACAATGTCCATGAAGGACTGTGTAATGGACCGTTGATAAGGTGGGCAAAACTGGAAATTTCATTTTGAAGCTAATTTTTTTTAAATATCCAAAAATTCGAATTGAATTTTAAATAGTTTTGTTGGCCTGACCTTAGAACCGAAGCTTGTACAGCCAGAAATACAATAAATCTCCGAAAACGAATATAATGCTGTGAACAAACACAAGGGTGATGTCCTCAAAAAGTGAAAAATAAAAAAATTGAATGACAAACTCCCAAACACTTTAAATGGCACAAACCCACAACGCTGTGACCCAAAAATCTGAACCGTCCTCTACGATGGCTACAGAAAAACTTGGGTCGATTAGAGAGTTCATCCTTTAGAATGGATTATCACAGCAACTTTGGATGTGGTTGCAAGAAAACTATGATCCTGTTCATAAATATTTGTTACAGAAAAGTGACTGCATAATTTTGTATCTAAACTGTGTGATTTAATATAATATGATTCTATTACATTGTGTACGTATACATTAAATTACATGAGTTAATGTTGTGTATTGTTAAGTACATTTAAATTTGGTGTTGTCTCCATCTTTGTCTTCTACAAATACGTACGGTAACGGTTCCATTCTTTTATTACTTGCCCTACAATTTGGTCAACGGAATACTGTTGGCTGAATGGGTATTCAGAGACCACTTAAACTGGCGTTATGTGAAGCGTCGTTATTAACAATTTCCCAGGTTTTTCTTATTACATAACTGCTGTGATTTACATCTCCGTAAAGCCTCAGTTTAATTTCCTATTCATCACACCGTAGTGCGTTAAGGTGCTGTTGGACATGTGGGAAATAAACACACATTCCAGATTACAGTCTGCGGTTCCAGGAGGTATATAAAAAGGTTTTTTTTTCTTCTGATATTACGTTTTGCTATCTTGAGTAGAATTAGATACTATTAATTTGTTTTACACCAAAATGCAGTTTGGACTAATTTGTTGCTGGCACTCACTAAATGCTGCTCGACAAGCTGAGTTCACACATTTCCGGGCAACATAGGGAGTTCCTACATGTTCGTCCAAGGTATAATTTCTCTCAAATTACTACAATAAATAGTCAAATTAATATTTCATAATCATTAAAACATGTTAATTTCACTCTAGGAACAATTGAACACGAACGCAATTGTCCACCTTTTTGGGGAGTTAAAGTCAATCAAAATAAGTTGCATCTAATCTTGCAAGTCCATTCACTGAAATCATGTAACTGTATTTGACAATAGTCGACCCACCTTATCCGTGGACTTGGCATCGGCGGTTTCCACCATCCGCAGTTCAAAAAATTAAAAATTAATACTTAAAGTATTATCTTTGAGATTCCAAAGTACTTTTAAATTCCTGCTGACTGCACGATGCAGCTTATTTATTTTGCTAACCCAGCAGGGACAACTGAGTAGGCTGGAACTCGACGATCGCCAAGCCCACGGCACTCCTTGTGGGCGGTGGCGTGGAAGGTAGAGGAGGGGGACAGCCGGAACAGCAGGGAAGAACATAACCAAGAAGACAAATACACAATACGACACTAAAACTTATGTTCCATCTTTTCCCAGTCGTGCACATTTTGTTCGGAAACACCAAATTTATTTTGGGCAGCTGGCGTGTTATTTTTTCTGGCCTAGTTCACAACTTCTCAGCATTCCCTTGTTTATGCAGCGTCTTTGAAAACCATTACCTTAACATAATCAGTTGCAGTTTTCTCGACCACTACGACGACGTAACACACTAATAAACAATAATTAACATGACTTTGTATACTTAAGACTGTTTATTTTTTAAAACTTGTCACAACTCCCAAAGTTGAGCTTTGTAGAAAATGGCGCTGCTGTCAAAATCAATAGTTTCAGAGCGTCCAGTGAATTGGCGTTTTCGAAGCCTCCAGAGCTCAGCACTGCATTGACGAAAACTGCAGTTATAAAGGATATGAGATAATTGCATTGACTGTACCAGTACAATGTGAATGTTGAGTTTGTTTGCATACATATTTGGTTTGGTCACGAGCCCAGAATATTTGAGGCTGCAGTTGGCAAACTAAAGATTTATTTACGTAATTTTATATGCTAGTTTGTTGAATGTTTGGAAGTTAAGATAACTTTTGACGGAGTGTGACATTGTTTAGTAAATTGAAAATTAAACTAAAAAGACTACGCAGAATATAATTGGGCCAGTAGTCATCACAGCATGTTTCATTGGCAGACGATGCAGCCCGATAATTGTAAAGAATTGAAGTTTTTTGGGAAATATACTAACTAAAGTATCTGAGAACCTCATTTCTGAGTTTACAGAGATGTCAAAACGATGTTACATATTGTATATATATATAATTTTTTTTACTTTAACGAAGGAATTTGATGAATAACTTTTTATTCAGCTGGAATAGTAGGCGAACCAAAATTTTTGTCACTACAGAGATTTTGAAAAAAATTTGAGTATGTACCAGAAGTTTATTGTAATTTTTTTTTTATTACATCTATCTGCCAGCATAATCCTGCACACTATCGTTGTACTAGTATTTTTAATTACCTTTTCCCCCAGAAATGTGTGTATGAACATACAATACCCTGCCTTGACACAATACCTACTTTTATTAGGTATTTGCTCGATTATACCCAGTGAAACTGAATATCGGTTCGAGTAAGTTACTTAATTGATGAGAGAACACATTTACACAATGTCAGTTAGAAATAGTCTGTTTTCATAACAATTATAGTTCATTTTACTACAGTCAGTCTTAAGAAAAGGCATTTTATATCCTGTATATAAGAACACATTTCTGCCACTTTGCTCAAATGAGAATAGATTGTGCCTTGGTACCGTTGCTTGCGCAACTTACATATTCATATCCACTGTTTCTGGCTATACATGTACGTGCCGTCGCCATTTACAGTGGAGGTGAACAAGACGAATATCTATGGAATCTTAACTCAAATGGTAACCTTCAAAAGTTTCTATGTTGAATGCCGGGCAAGAAATTAACTTTTTTATATGGTTTGTTTTCCATTTTGAATATATGAAATTGTTTATCAGGTTGCTCCAAATGTCCTTTTTTTTTTTGCCAAACACATAATTTGCTTACTCTCCAAATAAATGTGAATATTTCAAAGGCCTGCATGTAGTTCAAACAATTTTTTGGAAATGAAAATTGGTAAAATATTACAGACATATATTCGAAGATAATATGGTACTGTGGTTTCTCCCATACATGTTTGTGATCTGTACCAGCACAAGTATAATATTTTAATGTGTAGGAAATTATTACACTGCCAAAAATTTGCCTGTAAATACAGTGTAAAACAATTTACATGTGGATGTCTTGTACATCGGTGGGAGTCCCAGAACCATAAACCGTGAATACGGTAAGCCAACTATATAATATATAATTTTTCTGCAATTGATGTGTACAGCAGGCAGGAGTGGGACAGAATCTGCCCAAATTCAATCAATAGATCCTTGAAAGTACCAACCATGTTCCTGGGAACTTAAGGGTCATAATGTTCTGAATATGACAGACTAGCCATCCACTCAGCAAGCTGGGAACTTGCAGCGGCGCCACAATGAAAATACATGAAGGTTGTTATTTGAAAACTTTATTGAGCTGAGAGCACAAACATGAGGAGGGGTTTAGGCTACGAGGGCAGACGCAGTGCTAGACTCGTATTTCCACGTCGGCGGGAGAATGGTCTTGGTCTTGTAGTAGCGAGCAAGACGATGTATTCTGGATTCGACAAGGATCAGCCTGAATTTAGAGTCCTTGTCCTTCCTGCAAGCACACACCAAGTCAAGTACAAATGCCTCCTCTACAGAGGAACAAACCTATTCTTATTGTAAAACACTTGACGTAACATCTGTTGGTGAATGAAGTTTCATAAGAACTAGGCATGTCTTAAGTGCGACCCTATGTACAATTTGTAACACAATGTATGCTTACACTGTAACAAAAAATTGAAATCCATGTGTTGCTTGTTTGGTTGGCTACAATGGAAAATGTATGTTTAAGCATCCAGTTAGTTTATATATTGACAAAATAAAGATTTTCGTTCAACTTTCATTAAATTTGATTTCTTGCAAAATTATTTTCCACTTTCTTTACAATTTCACACAATTCAGCAACATATTTTTAGTTTTCATTTTGTTAAACAAAATGTGACCTAGAATAGAGCACCAATAAGAAAAATATTTTTCGATTAAGTGGATAATTTTATTATTACTATGGGAAATTTGTCTTGTGACATTGCTGTTGTATTTACCGTTTGTCAGATGTAATTTTAATTATATATGATTATGGAATACTTGCCTATGTTGTCACTTCATTTAATATCATTTCCAAATTATGATTTCTTATAAAATGCAGTATAGTCTTTGGTCAATTTCATAGTTTGATACAGAGATAATGTGTAAGTATGTTTCATTTGTTTCCAAACAATATTCAGTATTATAATTTTATTTGTTAATGTTAATTATTTCCTGGCGTATTCAATGTTTATTAAACAGAAGCACAAAAGAAAATTATCCTGGTTGTCTCGCCATCGCTGATTGGTGGAGAGATGTGGTGTGGCCAGACGACATAATCCAGGCCAAAGTAAAATAGAACAATTACCAACACAGTCAGTTATGGACGAGTGTATAATTAAAAAGAAATGACACATAATTTGAATAGTAAATGTGATTTTTTAATGCAATGATGAAAAGGATGAAGAAATGATAATTGATGCAACTAGAAAATGAAAAACTAGTAATCATTACTTTTTTTTAGAAGATGAATGGAATAATAAAATTGGTAAAAAGAATTCTGCTTGCTAATTCCACGTAATTTCTTCACATCTGATTCTACTGAAATGTCAAGTCTGTACCATTGAGAATTTTCGATGGATACAATTTGTTGCTAATAGTGAAACCACTGTATTGGTACTAATGTGATAAAAATGTTTTAATAATTGATTTTATGAACAATGATGTTTTTCAAGGCTGAAATGGATTTTGGCAAAACAATGTTAAAACAATTGTTTATGCAAACATCTAATGACATTAAGCTCTATGTTCTTCACTTGAGCTGTTGCTCCGTACAAGCCAGGTGAGAGGGGAATACGCACAATAAACCTAACCACATGGTCTAATGACTCAGGGTGTCCTGTGGAAAGCACAGCAGCAGAGAGGTCTGAGCTTGAACAAGGTCACAGCAAACCTCCAAGGCACTGTGCTGTTCCTAACTATCTCACATTGTAGAAATGTTATCAAGATCAACCACCGCTCAAAATAGTTACACCTTTCAAAGCAAATAATTTTACCACAAAACAGCTACACAATAAATTAAATCAGCAATTACTTTTTGCAAAGATATTTTCTTTTGTATTTAAAGATACTTTTCCACGTGAAATTTGTGTTTTAACACATTAGGCGTAAAAATAAAATTTTCAAAACAAGTATTAATGGGAAGCAATAGGCAGAATCATCGGAATGCAATGATACTCCCAGAGCAGTATACTTGACCTCTTGTTGACAAAACGTAGAGTGACTCGTATTACCGAGCAAGAAGTTCCATCTCCAGTGACTTCTTGCGGGGATTATACTAAGTTATTTCAATAGAAACACATCTTGATATCTATGGCCACCACACAATGCACAAACACACTGCGCCGGCGCTGCATAGCTTGCGACAGACACAAGGGAATGGGAAAATCCGACCACGTGGTTTTAAATGATTAATTATTGAAGACTGTAAGAAATAAGTTTTAAAATTTAATCACCTTATTTGCACATCTTCGCCTCAATATAGATTTTTTTTAAGTAAAATATTATTAATCACCTTAAAAAGCAGAAATTTGCCATGCTTGCGTAGCATCCACCAACAAGCATACATTCATATGCTGCTATACCATATACTGTATAGAATATTAATTTTAGAAATATTTATGTTAATGTAAGTCTGTAATTTTTATTTTCTGCCCTGACTTATGTACAGTAATTAGTTCATGTTAATCACCCATGGCAGCCTTAAGTCGTGTAATGTGAAGTGCAAAACGTACAAGGGTGGTTGTGGGCGCAAAAATGAAGACATTAACACTGCCTGCAACAAGAGGCAACGTGTAGCACGCTACAAGCACCGGCTGGCCTTATGGCACGCTACACAAAGAAACTAACGTACCATGCTGCACACACATTCGCATAGGATTTAACACTGCCTTATTCTGTCTGAAAAAGAGTCGTTCTAGGAGTGGAAAAAAATTGCACGATTACGTCCATTGCGACAGGCTGCAGTTGCTGCCATCTGCTTGCAATAGCACAAAGTACAAATGTTTTACATTTTTTATCTTTAGCACTTCAATACAACAATATTAGCTTGCAGTACGACTGCGCAGCGTATCAGTCTTAACACCTCAGTTGTCTTGTGAACAATATGATCTGAGTACCACAACTCAAGAAAGTCGCGCGTGTCCTGCGTAGACCACTCGACGCTGTCTGGTGCGCTGCATGCAACAAGATTGGATTCCCTACGCGATGGGAAACCAGCAAGAGCAGACATTCTTACTACATGCTGCAGGGAACATTGCCATGCACAGCATACAGGTGCATACTACATGTTCCCACACGCTGTGTAAATACACCTGAATATTTTTGTCCAATAGATAATGTGTCTGAAATAAATACGATAACGAGCAGTACATTTGTTCTATTGGACCAGAAGAAACTCTGATTGTAGGGTAAACCACTAAGCATATTGTAACTGAGCATTGGTGGGTTGCGTTTTTATACAATCTGTGATTTACAAACTAATTTTGTCGCACCATGTACCACACACATATATTCAACCAATCTACTATCTAGAGCAGGAATAAAACGTGTGGATATCACACGCTACGGCTGCAGTTCTCCACGCTCGCTCGCCTATCTCCGGCAAGCAGAATGGTACAAAATGTAGTACATAGTAATCATTCTTTGTATGGCAATTTAACAGGGGTGTACTTTCTGTTCTAACTCCTTGGTGCTTCCTTCACCACACCACCTTGAAGCACATGGCTGAAGCGTAACCACAACAAGAGCAGCAGGAATGATACACAGTCTCTTGGCAGCATCTATAGCAAAAACGCTGGCCAGCACCAGTTAGGTACCTGTTGCGCTCAAGATGTTTCCTGATTGCCACAGCCTTCTTGATTAAATAATACAGGTCCTCAGGGAGGTCTGGGGCCAGGCCCATCGCCTTCATGATTCTGAGGATCTTGTTGCCGGTCACGAATCGCACCTGCGCCACGCCGTGCGAGTCCCGGAGGATCACCCCTGCAAACACACAACCCCAATAGCTGCCTCAGTCAGTGCTCCCGCCCCAGATGCCATTTGACTATACTTTACTAAAATGAACTCTGTTATATTATAGATTATTGCTACTAGAAGACAATTCTACTATCTTAAATTTCCACATTCTTTGTTTTCAACCAGAGTTTAGTTAAATTAGCAGCAGAAATTAAAGAAAATTACTGTACACAATACTACTTTCAAAAAACCCATTTCCAAGTGTACTCAAATCAAATAGCGTTTACCATACCACCTTGCTAAACTGGTAGGTTGCGCTAGAGAATTGATCTCTGCTCCTCAGAGCCCGAGAAGTACCGAGTGCTTACCTGCTTCACGTCATGTGCCTAGTGGCGCGCACTTCCATCTACTACTTTATTGTAACGAGCTGCGTTAGGATAAATTCAGGAAACAGTTTGGAAACACTATTTCTGTCTGTTGTGTACTTGTGAATGTTTCAAAAATTTCTAATTATTGTATTTTGTTCCGTGTGCATACATTTTTTTATTCTATTATTTTGAACACTTTAATACTGCATTTGCTCTGTGGCAGTAACGCCAGTTATAACATTTGTTTGTGTTTCTAAAGAAGGCAGATTTAAGATAAATATTTTGGTATTCAATTTTAAATGTTTTTCAACACATTTATTTTGGCAATGTCATGAATTCTGTAGTCGCACAGCACACAGTTCAATTTACTTTTATTTATTTTCATATCATGAATATTTACTGTTTATCATTTGCAATGTTTATAATGTTTCTTATATTTTTTTAAGTTAAAACAACAGTTTATTTGGCAAAATGTTGCATGTAAACAGATCTTTTATGTTCTTTGCATTTCCTTTGTTGATGTACTGGACTAGGAGAAATTTTTTCTTTGCTTTACACATGTGATTATGATATGATTATTAAGGTCTGAGGAAGTGAGTTTTTCTGAGGAACAAATTTTGCGTTGCTTAAAATGGAATTCTAGTCATTCATATAGGACTAGTTTTTTTGTTCTCTTTATCTGTTGAATGTACAGAAAATTTAATCTATGCAATGAATTTGAAAGTATTTTAATTTCTGCAAAACTATGTATGGATTCAAAAGTTATTTGCTTAAGTTGCTTTGCAAATTAAATGTCATTGACAAGAATTTAATTTATGGCTAAGTTGTAGGTTATTTCCGAAGGTTTTTCTTTGGGAGTCGATGACATGGTCTTCTTGAACAAGTGTTTGTTTGTTTTGTATCCTTGTTTGCGACTTGTTCAACAGCTACCAAGAAATTAAAGGTAAATGCTTTTAAACTATACTCATTCGTTATCCTTATACTAAGAGTTGAGAATGCCATTCATAAGAATTAAATATTTACACATTAAGTGATAACAGTGTGATTTTCTCTTGTGTATTTGGAAAGATCATTTTTTCTCTTGTTTCGAAACTCTTGTCTAGCCACTTGCCTACATACTTTCCAAACACCACAAAATTACATTCAATTTTAGTTAGGCCTGCATATGCATGAAGAATAGAAAATACAATCAGAAACATATACAGTAGAACCCGTTTATAAGGTTCCCGTTTAAAGGGTTTTCCCGCCTATAATGCATGATTTTTCTAGTCGGGAAGGAAGGGAAGGAATGTTTCTCGATAAGCACAATAACAAACATTCCGGGAAATAAGGTTTTCATTTTCCTGTGAATAATGCACATTGTGAAGGAAGCACACTGGGAAAGGAAAACTTCAATGGAAAAGATGCTCAACTTACAATGCTTTTCAAACAAAGTTGTAGTTTTTATCCCAAGCTCCACCCTGCTGAGATAATCTACCAGCTTGACATTGATGAGGGTCAGTCAGCCTGCAAAGGGGAGTAGTGAATGTTTTTACAGCTGCTGGGGCAGGTAGGCATGTCTGGAGCTGCAGCTGTGGTTTTGCCACTGGAGGTTGTCGCCCCTCCCCCTCCACAACATGGCAGTGGCCCATGGTGCCATGTTCCAGGTAGATGTCCCAGCCCACTTTCCTTGTCTTTTCTCCCTCCCCCCCCCCCCCCCCCCCCCC
>NQII01000702.1:161954-335274 GCA_002778355.1 Clitarchus hookeri
TGAAAAATTAAAATGAGTGCCTCTAAGAAAAAACAAACATTTTCATTAGCTGAAAAGTTAATCTTAATCAAGCACGTGGACCGTAATCCGGGTAGAACACGCACAGCAATTCCTCGGAATTTGGAAATCCCAGTGACTACTCTGAACAGAATCACTGATGCAACCAGGAGACAAACTGCCACGAACAATTGTGCTTGTTTTACATGTACAGTAATCTTTAGCTCGTATACTTATTTTATGATTTTGCAACCAGGAGATAAAATTTCTTAAAATATTATGTATTTAAAAGAAATATTTGTTTTGTTCATTATGTAAAGAGTTGTGTTTATTACGGTGCATAATTTTATATCTTTTGGTGTCCAGATTCTTGAATTTTTGTGTTTCCCTCTTATAAGGTTTTCCTGCTTATAGTGTCACTTTCTTGTGGACCCCTGAAGAACCTTATAAGAGGGTTCCACTGTAGTTTTGTTTTATAAGGTCACTGACCTTTCCGCAAGATATATTTATAACAGTCCCCCGCAGCTCTTTAGGAACTTAAAATGTTGATAAGATACAGTGGAAACTCTATCCAGCGAATATGGATGAGCCAAGAGTCGACAGAAAATTTTCTGTGGTCCCAACAAAATTCCCATGTAAATAATGCTATAAAAAAGTTCATTTTTGCAGAACTTCAAAATTTAATTACTCCATCAATCAAACAAAAATTTCTGTAGAATCGTCGACAATTACATGCACTGACAATTTAACAACAAAGTATTAACAAAAAAAGTATAAGTATCAACTGTACTCTCCATGGCATATGAAGTTGTGCATGTGTACATAATGTACTGTATACCAAGTAATACTAATAGATAACGCAAATTAAATAATTTTCCACACACATTTCCCTTACGTCTCATTGCCCTGCGTTTAGTCCTCTCTATTACCACTTCCGAAATAACCTGTTGTTGATTTGTCACTATGTCGCACTTTGTAACAAAAAATAATAACAATGGACGTCTCAGACTACACATAATGTATTTAGAGAGCATAAAATGCAAAAGAAAAAAAAAAATGAAAACTGTGGAAATGCAGTACATATGTGTATGAAATATGTACTGTAGGAGATTTAATAGACGTTCAGCACACAATTGCAGTGTTTACGGCGGCGGCCATGTTGGTAACAACCAGCAACCACAAGAAACAGCGAGCTGTGCCGTTTTACAATTCAATACTTTTTACGAATGCATATATATATATATGTATATATAACTCAAATATGCCCGGAAAGACAACAATAACGGCAACGCAAAATTAAGTAACTGCGAGTGTTGTTAGTTGCTCTATGGATAATACTTCTGCTAAGCCAGCAGCTATTTCCTGTGCACGTGGTTTCAAAAGAGTTGTTTAAATACGGTTTTCATTAGATTTGAGTGTGAGTACCTGTTGTAATGCCACTGTAACTAATTAAACAACAAAAGAAGGGGATTTATTCATTATCTAATTTTTACAAGATATTCCTAAGTGAAGAGTCTGCCATTTCTTTGTGTTGTTCATTTTTCGTAATCCAAAACTATCATGCGTTTTTCCGCCAATGTTTTTTAAGTGTATTTTCGTATTTTGTAATTCTATGATTTATATGCTTTACGTATGATTAGTTCAAACAGCATTGTAGCATTGCTCAAATGAACAAGAAAAATACTTACCTACCTACTTAGTATTTCCATGTGACGTGTTAAATAATAGTACTGTGCATAAATATGAGTGCGGAGTTTACACAAGTTGAATACATGTTATACATTGGTTATCAGCAATAGATCTCAAAGGAGCTATATTCACCCCTTTAAATGGGTGAGTAAATTAAATAATTGTTGAGTGTGAATTTTTCAATGTAGTATTGATGTGACTGTGTGAATTGAAGGGCGTATGTACTGCTGCCGCCTAGCCATGCAAAATGCAGAAGACCTTACAAATTAAACTTAACTTCATGGTAGGTGAATCGCAGAGGGTGGATGAACCGACGTTAGCTTACTTATTGTACGTTTTCTAACACATTGCCTTGTGTCGTCACACTGCCCCTGTAATTACATACCTGGAAGTAAGTTAGGTCTTCTTGCATTTAAAGTGGTTAAGGAACCCAGATGACATGTAATTTATATAGATTTAGATGTTTCACCCTACAATTTCTTCCTATCTTCAGAGCACTCACAACAAACATTTGGTAGTAAGGTACTGCAAATATAGTAATGCCCCTAGTAAATTCGTGCTGTGCAATTAATAACCATCATACCACCATTCATTACTTTAAATCACACAACGAACATGCCCTGTAGTAGCACACTACTAGCCGACCCATCATAATATGTAATTAAATTATTATAATAATGCATCATAACACCAAATATTGAAATATATTTCCCATTCTGTTTATAAATGGCGGTGAAATAAACCTGGCTCAGTGTCCACTAGTTGACGTAAAGATATGCTCACCAATCTGCGACGGGGTGAGGCCTTTCTTGGCCAACTTGAAGATCTGGTCTTTGACATCCTCGGGGGTGAGTTTGAGCCAAGTAGGAACACTCCTCCGGTACGGCAAGGCTGACTGCGAAATTCCCTTCCTGAAACCACGTCAAATAATTTAGCTATACAAACCGCAAGAAAAACTTCAAAATTACAAGATGGCTTCATAACTCCACGTGGTCTATCGTTTAGTTCGAAATACACTTAAAACTCTCATAAACACAAAAAATAAATGATTTGAAAAGTAATCAATCAATAAAAAAATGTTATCAAATGTCTAATGCAAAATTAAATGAAACAAACCCGGGTGCGTGCATACGACCCATTTTATGAGTTTTGGACTTTCAAGTACAGCACACAAAAACAAAAGAAAAGAAATGCGAATCATAGATAACGAAGGTAGCGGTCCCACCAAGGTATCACTCCCTTAACTCAAAGTATCCCCGTTAAGCAAGGAATAATTATAATAATAATATTGAATACTTTAACGTAAAATGAAAGACATATAATTAAATCTTAATACCTAAAAAAAATAGTAAAGCGGCATAATAATAGCTTAAAACAATGATTGGATGCAATTTATAGTTATAAAAAGAACAAGGCAAATTGGCATGTGACGAATGGAGTAGACGATACCTGCCCTGGTGTTGCCAACGTCCAACAAAGTAAAATTACCCTAAATAAAAATGAAATAGAAAGAGTTGTATAATCATTTATTTGGTGAAACAGTAGGTAATTATTAAGTTTAAAGGCTTTTCCGTAAATAATAAAAGAAAAGCTACAAAAAGTGGTTTATTTCGACTCTACCAATCACGTAGAACACGAATATACAAGGGGCGTAGATTTAAAATAAGAACAGCATATTTTTTAAAAATTGAACAAATTTGCGATATGACTGTTTTTGGCAGTTTGTTTACGTCAGTGAACGAAACGTCCTAGACCAACAAAAGTTGCATTAACGGGTTCTGCACTGCTTACCTTGGTCATATTCAAGATGGAGTAATGTTAAAATAAGTAGAACATATTTAAATAAATCGCGAAATATGATGTTTACATCTATAAACGTCTGCCTCCATTAATAATGGCCGCGCATTGCATATTCACGCAATCTAGCGGGCGTATAAATCAACACGGGTCATACTCATACATTAGTATGCCTACAGATACTGGTCGTGGTGAGTTAGGTGGTGCTCCGTTCGTGATTTAAAACGGAGAAAGCAAGCAAGACTACGTTTCTGCGTTATATTAGCCTATTATAATGTGCTTATGTGTATATATGCGGCTGTAAANCACGCAATCTAGCGGGCGTATAAATCAACACGGGTCATACTCATACATTAGTATGCCTACAGATACTGGTCGTGGTGAGTTAGGTGGTGCTCCGTTCGTGATTTAAAACGAAGAAAGCAAGCAAGACTACGTTTCTGCGTTATATTAGCCTATTATAATGTGCTTATGTGTATATATGCGGCTGTAAACGAGTGTACCAGTGCATTATATGCGCGTATAAGGCACTTTGTGGAAGATTGTGATTTCCTCGAGTGATTTGAGATTGCATGGGCCGTTGACAGAGTATGTACCACCCGCCTACTTTGGTGAGTGCATTGATAGTATTTTGGTGAGTTTTATGCTCCTTTAAATCCCTAAAATCCTACGTTCGTAGTTTATTGTAAAACTCACAAATCCTAACAGGTAGCTTAACGTGCAAATGCAGTTCTATTACGTAATTCAAACAAGGTTTTTCCGGACGTTTTTACCCCACAATTTAACATTATTTCTCTAGTAATCTAGAATTATTGGTAGGTAACGCAGAACACGACTAGTAGAGTCATTAACTTATGACTAATTGTATAATATGTGCCCACCTAACCGAACAGAACCTAACCCCACGATGGGTGAATCACTATTTTACATTTTTTAACTAACCTAGGATTGTAGCGATTTTATCTAACCTAGGATTGCAGTTATTTAAAATAACGTAGGATTATAGGCTTCCCATCTAGTCTGTGATTGTATGGTCATGATCGGAGATTTGGTTAATATTTTATAATCTTATATTACTTTACAACCTTACAATCCTAGTTTAGTATACAACCCTACAATAATACGTTAGTTTAAAAACGTAAAATAGTGATTCACCCATCGTGGAGTTAGGTTCTATTAGGTTAGGTGGGCACATATTAAGAAATTAGTCTGACTTTAATGCCCCTAGTATATTCGTGTTCTGCATAATTAGTAGAGTGGAAATATACCATTTTCCGGAAATTTGTTGTGTTTTTCAGAAAAGACCCTAAACTTAATAATTACCAAACAGTATACTTAAAATATGCAAACTTTATAGAATATGACGTGTTAAAGGTAATAAAATATATAAAGAAACAACTTTTATGACGAATGTAATTTATTTCTCATAAAGTAATTACTTCGCCGTAAAGAAAGCATACCTGCAAAAACTATATAAAACAAGATAATAATTGGTGCTGAAATAATTAAAATGTAACTTAGTTTAATATCGCATTCAAGTAAAATTTTTAATGAAAAAATTTATTGTCCCTCAGTTTTATCTTCAATTTCCCATTTGAACTGTTCGGGGTGGTCACCGGGTCTACAAATGAGAATTAAATGTCCAAACAGTGCCAGATATTTAGTCAAATTATATGTTCGGATTAGCACGAGACTATTGCGGTGGGCTGCGGTTGAAAAGTAAAGACTCCTTTGCCCCGTTTCTTAATTAGGTCGCAGGCGATGACTGAAATATTCTAGACTAGTTAAACACTTGAACGAAACACACTTACCATCCTGGAATGTTGTGGCTCCCCTGCATGTAGTTCCAATGTATAAATATACAACAAATCAAAACTAGAAAAATCCCGATCTACATGACGTAGATAATGTGCCAGGTAATTGGCCATTTAGAGGGTCTGCCGCCCTTTAATTACAAGTTGAACAGGATAAAAACACACACAATTTGAGTTCAGATCACAAGTTGTATTACAAAAAACAAATTAGACGGCACACACAAATAAAATGGGTGTGCAGAACAAGGCACATCAACGACCAACACTATAAGATGACGTGAACCGAGAGTTCACGAGATGCTTTGTGCCCTCTCTGACTGCCGCAGACATTTCCACTACACCAGACACACCACACCTACGGGCTAGTGGACACGAGTGAGTGGGTGCATAATTTCATCAGTGTAATTGTATCAGTGTTTCTAATTTATTCCGTGTAATTGCATCAGTGTTTCTAATTTATTCAGTATAATTGCATCAGTGTTTTAAATTCATTCAGTGTTATTAACAGCAGCAGTGTATTGCATCAGGGTATTTATTCAGTGAATATAGTTAACATCATAATGGTCAACATGGAAGACAGTCGACACAGCCAGGGACATTTGCAATTGTACAATTGGCAATACCGTGGCTGGTACAATGGAAACATTTAAAATTAATAAAATAATTTTTATTGTGAATTGGATAAGGGAAAATTATGTTGTGTTAGGTTAATTTAACTCATGTCACATCTCATAATCATTTTTTAGTGTATATTGTGTTTGATCGTTTCGCTGCGTGGCGTCGTCTGCACTAAGGTAGCGGAAGCCGGCCCCACTCTTCCCCCCAGTTCTCTTCAGCACTTAAATACATCAAGACATGTAAGTCCCTCGCTCTGCAAAGGCCCCCGGTGCCAACATTTTAAGCTGAACTCATACTCATTGGCATAGACTTCATGAACCAGATTATTTGCTTTATTTGTTATAGCGCCGAGGGGAGAGCGAAGTTATTCTCATCGGAGAGTTGTTAAGTGCAGTGGCGTTACACTTTGTAAAGCCACATGGTCACTCGCAGTGCCGGGCCATTAAGGCCACGTGCTTTGTACTAAAGTTGTGTGTGATCACTAAGGAGTCACAAGGAATAAATAACTCCACAAGCATCGTAAGTGATTTATTTGTAATTTAATTAAGGTGTGTGAGGTGGCCTACAGCCTCGCCATTGTATGTGATGGAGTGTTAACCAGAGTCCCCTAGGCCGTCGACCAAAACGATCCTCATTTCATCAACTCATCGCAGAGCTGTGGCGCCGGGCACATTTTTCATACATCTTTAGCTCTGGTAACACAGCGCGTCAAGTTGGCTTTTCCCAACTAGGGATGGGAATTTCACCGAGTCAGTGTTTGTCTACATCAAAGATAAAGGTGTCATGCGGATACTGAACAATGATTTCAAGTTCATATAAAGCTGGAGGGGCTCGAGTCTACTACCGAAGGGAGGCAACTAAGGGGTGAACTTAAAAAATATTTCTTAGTAGTAGTGCCCTGTGATACAGTTAATCTCTGCACTGACACGAGACATCTGTCTTGGGGATATGGCCTTCGGACCTGCTTTACATGGATGGTGTATTGCGAGGATAAATCCTACATAGCCGGTATATGGTGCGCGATAGTCGGCAAAAACTCTGGGAATAGCCAAGGGTAGTGAAAAATCCCTCAACCACTTTGGAAGACAGTTTGGATCCCGCTTGCAGCCAGTGTCTATGGCATGTGGCAGCAGAGCGACCCACGTAGGGGGCATGGCGGCAACTGATATTGGTGATTGGTGGCATCGAGGTATCTCTATGACTTCTTGGTGGTTGTGGTAAGGCACTGCCATGCCACTCTCACAGCAATGGTAGTGATGAAGAAGGTGAAGGGAATGTCATTGCTGGTAGAGCGGTACACTGGAGATGTCGCGGCTGTAGTAGTCACTGTCAAACTTTGTCTTGTCTTCTGGTGCTGATGTGGGCCAAACACTCTTCTCCCTGTCCCCTTCCTAAGGTCCTATATTAGCTGTATAGATGCCAGGCATCTGTTCCAGTAGGGAGTGGTATCATGTAGCCATGCAGTTGGTAGCTGGAGGCAAGGGTGTGCACTGGCTGATGAGTTAGCCCTGACCTTTTCAATGAGAGACACCACTTTCCTTTAAGGTACCGAAATGGCAGCAAAGATGCAGAAACATGTTGACTGGGTGAAATCTGCTGTATGTTGAAGGGCACATGTAACGCTATGCTGGTTGGCATCAGAAGTATCGCAGATGGACTCCCCAGGTTAACTTCAATGGCTGCCACCGACACATGCTAAGCAGCTGGGCGCTGAGCATTGGTGTGGTTGAAGGCTGTGGTGTGAGAATTGCTATAGGCACTCGTTACATGCTATTGCACATGGGTTGTACTTAGCTGAAAGGTGGTAATGTAGCTGAAAGTATGTAAGCCACCATATCTTCTATTTATTTCGCCATTCCTCTTTAAGATGTAAGGTCTGCCGTGCGTTGACAGGTTTAAACGTAGTGGTGGTACCGGTACCGGCATTTGAAGAAAATGTAGCACCATAACTAGGCCATTGTCTTCCCCTCCCCGATCTCGTAGGACACCTGAATTACGGGAATCGAGAGAGTGGCAGACATGTCCTATGTGTATGCTGTTCGCGTGTCCTGACGGTGCAGTCTCCTAATTGCATAGGCCCTTCTCATAGGAGACCATTTAATCCCTATCGGTTGTCTGTGCACTGGCATCAAAGCGAAAACCTCAGTCGTTGGGGTGAAAAGGTCGGATTGTTGGGAAGGGGAAGAAGTAGGTGGTGCATCGTCCACACTATTTTCTGTCGCCCTGATGTCAGGATGTAGTTTCATTGTGAGCTTGGCCCTGATTCAGACCTAGTGGTTGCTTTCTCGCAGTCTGGCAGTGAAAGAATAAGGTCAACTCCATTTCACAGATAGACTTGTACAAAAAAATTACTGCCTAGAGATTGCAGGGGTTTGCGAACTTGCACATAATCGTCCAGTTGGAGTTCCTAGGATGGCATTGGGTGGTTTCAGTCACATGCGAACATAGTTTTGTAGTTCACGTACTAGCTGGACCATGTCTTGGTGTTGTACAGCCGTCTGCATCGTCTGTTTGACAGGTGCGAATGCAGCACTGGTGACTGCGCTCATGATGGTGTAGATGGAGAATATGGTTTAAGCAATGGATTCATTATATGCCAAAAATCCCTGTCCAATGTAGAAATGTTTGTTTGGTTTGAAGGGTATGAACATTTGTGTTACTTAATGGTTTTCCCAGTGATGGTAGCGAATTATATCGTAGATATGCACACTGCACGGTATATCTATGTACAGGATGCATTTTAATGATGATGTAAGCCACGCGTCCACAAGCTTCTTCTGCCCACTATGATCGTCGCAGTCACATCAACTGCACCAGCTACACCACGCCAGACCAGCCACACAAGGCCAAGAGTTCGTAGTGCAGGTTGACAAGAACAAAACTTCAATGTTCATGCCAATAAGGATTACATAACTCAAGAGACCAGCCCACTTTTTTTTACAAGAGGTAACTCTTTAAATAAATAAGTAGGCGATTCGCAACTGTGTTTACCCCATAACCACAGCCATTGAGCGCATGGGCTATTGGTCGATACATTTTAATGGCTCGCGCCGTGTTTTACGATGTTACGTACCACCAAGTAGCATCGAAATGGCCTGTACGCAGAAACTGATGTGATAAGTGCCTTTTAGTGTAACCTGTAGTGAGCAGCAGTTTTCCAAACAAATCAAACAACTTCATCTCAATCCCAGCTACAGTCAGGTGTATGTTTTATTTTATGAAGAGCAATCGAGCATAGCAACCCACAGCCCCTTTGTCCAGGTGGACTCGTCCATCCTTTCAGGAAACAGGGTTCTGGCAACGCTGTAGCCAGTGAAATAGAAACACATAATCGGAAATGAAATACAGATACATTTTACAAGAAATTTTTTTAGCGTATTTAATGTTTAGTTCTAAAAGAGCAATTATGTTTTCAAAAAGAGAGATTGTCTATAAAGGCAGTCATATTTGTAGCATGTTATTTAGTGCAGTGACATTTCCCGTCAACTTCACAACATCAACTTTAACAGACATTTGTAAATCGACGGGGCGTCGCCTTTGTGTTTCATTTATTTATACAATTTGTAACCATTGCCATAATATTACATAGTGTTTATATCATGTTTTCCATTCTGCATTTGACGTCGGTTTTCGTCATTAGTGATGGAAGCTTATTTCATTCTGGTAGTTCGACTCAGCATTCGGGCCAGAACAGATATTTTGGTCGTCCGCTTCGCGAGCCCTTTCGGTAAGAACATTTAGTCTGTTATTACTTCACTGCAATAGTTAATTAATTAACAAGAACATTTCTTTTTATCACCAACAGGAGAACCTTCCACACTCTCACCAAAGAGCTTATTGCTATCGCTTATCCGGATAAAACCATGCTAATTTTCACGCTATGGTCACCTGCTGGCTGTAAATGCTGGGTCCATTTTCTTTCTCTATTCAGATGTAATAATTCACAGTGAATGAACAGCTTTACAAAGTTCAATATGCCTTAATTATTGTCCTCCAGGGCACGTAGGACACTACACACTTTGTAGTACCTCATGCAATTTTTAGTATGTTTCAGGTGTACGAGATTGTTTACAGTCTCGTAATAAGATGTAAATAGTGTAACAGTTGGTACGTTACAACATAATCTGCAAACTGATGGAGAATTCCTGAGCTCCCTGGGTTGCCGACGAAATGACCCATTTTACTAAATCTCAACTTGGTTATGGCGTCGGGCAATTCTACACTTAATAAGCCTTTGGTCATCTCGACCGACCACGACAATGTGAACACCCCTTGAAATGTACATGCTAAACTTATACACGTGAGTTGGTCGAATGAGCTGTTGTGAAAATATTGGTTTTTTAAGCCAAATGGTTTTATTTCACAATTTAGTTTAATTTTGCTTTGGAACATTTCGGGGCTAAAATTGGTCTCTCGGTTGTTTGTGACATGGCTGCTTGTGGGGCTGGACTTGCGAGTGTATGCAGTACCATGTGCTCAATTCATACTTCACCACTATGGCTTGTGGTACGGGGCAGAACTACTGGCAACACAAAGAAGTCAGGATGCATTCATATCTCTGGCCGACGTTAGTTTACGTGCGTGATGTGGCAGCCGTAGCCGCAGTGGGGGTCAAGGCCACAGCCAACACCCCATGAATGATTCTCCTTGCCCCTACAAGAAGGTGCCTTCCAGAGATGTTGGGGTGTGCAGGCCTGTGCTCACTTCTCTGTAGCATTGATAAAAAAAGTGCCCAGCTGGTGATCCGGTGATGAAGTGTAGATGGGGTGAGTGCAGGTGCACCCGCTCTCTCTAGCCGCATAGTTCATGGCACTGGTGGGGAGGGATGGCGATGCCATGCTGTCCCTAATATGGCTGACATGCGCATGCCCTGTGCTGCGAAGCTGGTTTTAGTACACTTTTTCTCCCACATGGAAATGCGTCTCTGGGCGTTGTCCTGGTATTTGGCTTGGCTGGCATCAGAACATCATCATATGTAGTTCGCAGTACTCTCATGGCGCAATCTTGACGTTAATATGTTGGTCGTGGTGGTGGGGGAAATATTAAAAAATTGTTCTCTAAAATTTTGAATTTGCTGTAAAATTTGGGAGCTTAGGGGCCGGATTTATTGAAGATGAAGAATGATGGATGGGTGCGGCCCTTGGAAGGGCAACAATTAACGCACATTGGTGGCGTTTGTGGAATGAAAGGGGGGAAGGGCAACCCGACTAGGTACCAGATACCATCGGCAGGTCGTGTCGAGGTAATATTGTTTGTACACTCAGTGTTGTTGGGCCACCCCCAATGAAGCTGAAGAAGTCAGGCTTCATTGTGCCTGGTGTATACATTACTGAATTAGGTGGGCCTACTGAGCCTCAGCCACATGCCTCAAACTGTGATAATTGCATTTGGTAAAACTGTGCGCAATTAATAGAATGAAAAGACACATTTGATTGTGGGATGTAGAGAACCTTACCTCGAAAAGCCTCACTTGGTTGTGCTCAGAAATAAAAACCCATAGTTTGAAAATTGACATAGTTATGATTGCATGTTACAAGAACTCACTGAAAAGAGAATCAAATGCGGATCCTGGCCATGTGGTCAATGTTCAAAAAATCACGAATGTATGGTAAACAATTAAATTGTAGAAGTTAAGCTTCTCTGAACGATGCTAGTCCCAGAATAGAAAGTGTGGCATCTCCAAGTTCTGAAAGCAAAACAGGTTCCAGGTAGTACAGTGTCTAATGAAATATAAATTGTTTGCACAAAAAACATGAACACACCAGGAGTGTGACATGACATGGTCTACGCCTTGAGTCTCTCGACCAAGAGTAAAATAGGGCCGGTGGATGCAGTTGTGGCTTGGCAGTAAGTCGCATTCCAGAACTACTTGCGCTCTAGTGTTATGACAAGCTATTTCTACTTGTTCTTGCAAAAAGGCATATAAAAAATTCAACATTAAAATTTACATGTACAATACTTGCAATAATGATGAAATAGTTAGGTGAAATAAGGGTGATGTCATGAAGTAATCACCAGGAACTCACCAAAACAAAAATGAAACAATATTGTGGAGGTGTCTCTTGCGTGTTGCAAGCGTCCTTGTATCTTTTTAAAAGAAAATACAAATTTTGATTTCATTTTCACCCCGCAACTCTAGTTTAAAATCTTTCCGAGCCTCCCTTTTTATGTGTGGGCTGTTGGTGAGGAGGGTGACAAATGGTATCACTGCCTTTGTCTCAATTTCCCTACACACCTTTTCTGACGTTTCACGATGCCCTCGTGCCTTTTTTCACACCATGCTTGCTGATTGGATGTTGCTGGGTGTGCGGCTTGGAAGATGGTCTAGAGGGCAGGAAGACTTTTTGACTCTCACTTAAAAATTTCACACGGAGTGCAAATTTCGTCACACTGTCTGATGGATCAAAATGGCAGTTTGAGAATAAATATGGTCTTCCATGCAGCACTCGCTTCGGGAGTGTAATGTTAAAATAATTTATTTTCCTATTTTCATTGCGCAATGAGTACGCACCTGGTGCAGTCATTTGGATGTCGCCGCTGTTAACTTTAGAGAAGAATTAACCAAATGAAATCTTAATTGTTAGCATAAATTTCGAAATAAGTTTTTATTCCGAGTAATTATTTGTTAAAAAGATGTTTTATCCAGTAGTAATATAGAATGTTTATATATAACGACTGTTTGCTCCCCTTAGTCTTAATTTAAATAATAATTTAAAAGAATAATTGTATAGTACTTGAAATAGCGCTGTGATTCGGCTTAGTGGCGAGATGTATAACTAAATAAATGGTTTTGAAGCTCTCTTGTATAGCGTAGTATAGACTTCTGTTTTGAAGTGAGATGCTAAACGCAAAATTTTAGAAAATGGCTGAATGTGTGAGTTTATGAAAAACTTTGCGGCATACGTGTTGTGAAGACTTTCCCGTACGTAGCTGAACTTGATTGCTTGTTGCCGAGTGTTTTATATTCTGTTAGTGTTTCTTGTCTAATACGGTTATATAGCTGTCAAGAAGCCAGTAGAAACGCAATAAGTTTTTTTGAGTGTTTTGATTTTTTTAAAAATCGAAAACGTATGAAATGTTTGTGTACTAAATAGTGAACACGTCGTTGTTTATTCATCAGTTGTGTAGTGTGGCTGTGATGCTATTGCGGGAAGATGAGTGACCCTAGGACCAGCAGAGTGAGGAAGAAGGTGAGGGCTATCGAGTCCTCGGATAGTGACAGCTCGTTTGAACAACGTGCTCGGAGGAAGAAGGCGAGGGTAAGTGTCGTGGTCTGAGTATTCGTCTTTCTGCTCCACTTGGAATGTAATGTTTTAATTTTGTTTACGTTTGGGATGGTAATTAGTGTATACTTAAGTACCACGCATTTCTGTGTATCAGTTCTGTAGCTGGGAAGCTGTGGGTGATCAGTGTAGCCTTGCTTGTGTAGTGGACTGATGTGGGGGGTTTACGAGTACAGCCTCCGAGCTGTGGTCTTGCCCACTGGTAGCTCACAAGGTGGACGTCTTCCGTAGGTAAAGTTACTCTGTATTGAAGTCGTAGCTGGTAGTTGCGGTGGTAATCTTAATTCGGTGGTACGAAAAACTGTGTACAATACCTTGTTTGTAACTTTTTGTAGGAAGTAATCGCAAACCTTCCTAGATAATGTAACATGGAAGAGTTCAAAGTCAATTGAAAACTATAAACATAAAAGCATATATATTTTTTTAAAATAAAGTTAATTTGGTCTTTGTGTGTGGTTTTGTTATTATAATTCCTTACCTATAATCTCATCAATGCTGATTGGTTAGTCACGGCAGTTGTCGTATTTGTACAACTAGTAGTTTACACTCTGCGACACATGTTTTGACCGATGAAATGTGCAGCTGCCATTGTGGATGAGGCATCACATGAAATGTGACTAGGATGGGATGGCAGGAGTACCGTTATAACCCTCCCTCCCGGGCCAATGACACGTGTATTCGGGAGAGAGGGCGTGGCAGGCAGACTGCTGAGGAGTAAGGCCAGTTCATGTAGGGTTGAGGAGTGGGATGTAGGCAGATGCAGGGCGTGTTGGCAGTGCGCGAGATGGCTGAGGTGTGTGGCGTGCCGTGTTGCAGTGTGTGCTGAGCGATGACGAGGGCAGCTCCAGCGATGCCAACCAGTCGCCCGTCGTGAGACTGCGCTCCCGCTCCGCCAGACCCCCCGTGAGTACAGCCTGCGATATGCTTTCCTCGCCTTCGTTCAGTCAGTTTTTTGGTTGTTAGTTTATTGCATCCGTAGAATTTTACAACGGTACACGTGTGTGCAAAGAATTAGACATATTGATTGAAACATGACAGACAAGAATATTGAGTCTGTAATTATTCAGAATAGGGGCTTTTCTAAAAATAAAAGAAAAAATCACGGAAAATGGTATATTTCCACACTACTAATTACACAGAACACAAATTTTTACTAGAGGCATTAACGTATTACCAATACAAACCACAAATACGATAGTGGGGAGGACTATGAAGATCAGGGAAACTGTGGGGTAAAGTCACTAAAAATACACCCACAAAAATACAAAAACACCTCAATTTAACATTTGTCCACCCAATTTCGTAATATGTGCCCACCTAACCTAACTGAATCCAACCCCAGGATGTGCAAAGCACTATTTTACATTTTTAATCTAACTTATGATTGTAGGGTTTTAATCTAACCTATGATTGAAGGGTTTTTATCTAACCTATGATTGAAGGGTTTTTTATCTAACCTAGGATTGTAGGTTTTTAATCTAACCTAGGATTGTATGGTGTTAATCTTGATGTAGAATTGTAGGGTGTTAATCTAACATAAGATTGTAGGGTTTTAATCTAACCTACGATTTTAGTCTAATCTAGGATTTTAGTGTTTTAAAGTAACAGCTAAAAACACTGAATGTATATGAATCAACTCACCTAGGTAGGTGGCGGGTACAATTCCACTGTCCTCTGCTAATTCAACTACCGTCGTGAACCTTACCTCCCTCGACAAAACACCATGATCTACTAAAACGTCCAAGTAACACCCACCACATTGACGACTGTCACACACAGAAACACTTGTACTAACACCCTCCATTCTACAATCACAAGCCTTCATGCGGTTTGGTTTGGACGTCGAAAACCAGTTCACACAATATTACACATCCCAAACTGCACTGTATGACATACAGTGGCGTACTAAACTATTGTACGTCATCTCGTCCGCAGCCAATAGGTGGCGTTAGAACACCATTACATAACTATTTAACATGGTGTCCAAAAACGACGTAAACAAAGCGGCCGAACTGCTTGTACTTTTATCTTTTTTATTTAGTACATTCTACTTATTATACCATTATGCCCTCAATATTAAGAAGGTAAGCTGTGCAGAACCCATTTATGTTACTTTTGTGGGTCTATGATGTTTCCTTCAGCAAAGTCCCTATTCTGAATAATTACTGGCTGGGAACAGTGAACAACAGTAAAACGGTAATTACTTGGAATACTGGCTGGTAATTATCTAGTTTAGGGGCTTTTCTGAAAAACACAATAAAAATTTAAAATTATGATATATTTCTACTCTACTAATGATGCAGAACACGAATATACTAGGGGCATCACTTTAAAATAAGTGCAACATATTTTAAAAAATTGAACAAGTTTGTGAGATGACTGTTTCTGACAGTTTGTTTACATTTATGAACGAAACGTTTTATGCCAACAAAAGTTGTTTTAATGAATTCAGCATAGCTTACCTAGTTGATATTGAAGCGGCCGTAGTGTTAAAATAAGTAGAACATATTAAAAAAAACTTGCGAAATATGTTTGTTTGTGTCTATTAACGTCAGAGGAATTATACCAGCCCCCTACCTAGGTGAGTCAATTTACATTCTTTTGGTGTGTTTTACGGTTCCTTTAAATCCCTGCAATCCTACATTCGTATTTTAGTGTAAAACCCAAACATCCTAGGTTAGTGTAAAACCCAAACATCCTAGGTTAGTATAAAACCCAAACATCCTAGGTTAGTGTAAAACCCTACTATCCTAGGTTAGTTTAAAACCCTAACATCATAGGTTAGTGTAAAACCCAACAATCCTAGGTTAGTTTAAAAATGTAAAATAGTGATTCGCCCATCGTGGGGTTAGGTTTTGTTAGGTTAGGTGGGCACATATTACGAAATTAGTCGGACGTTAATGCCCCTAGTATATTCGTGTTCTGCATCATTAGTAGAGTAGAAATATATCATAATTTTAAATTTTTATTGTGTTTTTCAGAAAAGCCCCTAAACTAGATAATTACCGTAATATTTGTGTCCAATGTATTTGTACCGAGTTGCTAAATCATGTTAAATGCTAGATTACCTTTGGAAATCAAACCTTAACTCGCAAAATGTGATTCACAGGGTATATTTATGCTGATGCGCCAAGGTTATACAGGTATAAACCACTGTAATCAAGCAGTGAATGAATACCATTTCATTCTGTTGAATTTCTGAAGGCTTACCTTGTCTATATTCACGAGAGGATTGTACTAGTATATAACATATTAGTGTAGTAGAAAAAGTATACATTGCGTAATAAATTTGGAGTTCTAGCATGGAAAGGGTATACAGTGAAGTGAATTGTACTATGTATTATTGCATGTGAGAGTGGGAATTGAAGGGCTTCGGTACTTTTACCGCCAGTCCTGCAAAATGCAGCTGACCTAACTAAATCAAACCTAACTTCATGATATGTGAGTCACAGGGGTTGGATGAACCGACGCGAGCTTACTTATACATTTGGTAACACACCATCTCGTGTTGGCACACACACAACCTGTAATCACATATTGTGAAGTTAGGTTTAGTTATATTAGGTCTTCTTGCATTTAACAAAGTTAAGGAACCTAAATGACCTGTAATTTACATAAATTTAAGTGTTTTACCCCACAATTTCTCTTATCTTCACAGCCCTCCCCACTATCACATTTTGTAGTATGTACTGAGAATATATTGATTCCCTGTAATAAATTCGTGTTCTGTGTGATTAGTAATGTCGATTTATACCATTTTTCGTGAATTTTATTTTGTTTTCAGAAAAGCCCCTATTCTATATAATTACGGATTTATGAATGGAGAGTGAATGCATGGGTGTGTTGGCGATTCAAGTCACCTATGCAGAGGATGCTTAACAATTTGCATTTTGTCGGCTATTTGGCAGAATTCATATTCCGCCTTCTCTTTTCCTGATGATAGAATGTGCATGCACCATTTCCTCCTTCCTCCAAGTAGTTGTCTGCACCAGCAACGTAGGTGAGTCCAATATCATCACTGTTGCTTACAAGTTTTGACTATTACATTATGTTTTCCCAAATTTCCCCACCTTTCAGTTGTCCCTAAATATAGCAACAGAACTGTGATTTCATGCAAAACTTTGTGCCACTCTACTCCCCAAAGCACGAGCATTAGCACTTTGTCCACTTCATATTCCCCGTTATCTAATTGTTGCACAAGTTGGTGCGGCCATCCGCGCTTTGGTAACTGACCTTTCTATCGCCACGGGCATTCTCTCTGTCTATCGTTTGTACGCACTGAAATATCTGTGTGCTATTGAGCAGTCTGTAAACTGTGTAGGAATGCTTGGAGCATTGTATTTGAACTTGATCTGCAATAGTGTTGTGTACATTCTGTGTGTGTTGGAGAAACCTCTTTTATTATTCTTATTTTGTGTGGTGACAAGCTTGTGATTGTTCTACTCTCTGCTGCTGAGTGCAAAAACAGTTTATGTGCAAATTACAACATCTACCACCAGGCAGCGCTTTCTTCAGTGGCGACAAGATGGCTGCATGGTAAGTCGTTTTTATGTGCGTGTGTCAGGATAAAACCCTGGTCCTCCGGGCCGGCTTTACACTGCAGAATATTTAGTGTGACTTGAACGGTGCTTGTGTAATGTGATCGTGGTTACAATTTTTGAACGCAGATGCTATGATAGCCACCGCCCATGTATTTCTCATCTCGTTTAGTGACGTACATCTCGTCATGTCTGGTTGTGTCTTATTTCTCTTGTTTTTTGTGTGTGTTGTGGAAGTCGTAGTATTGCTTTGGTGAGTTTTTTTCTCCTTTTGAGGTTATGTGTGGTCATTCTGACGATATTATTGCGTGACCATTATCACTTACAATACTATACTAATTTTCCATGTCCTTACTTATTTTGTTTGGTTTGTTTCTCGTTGTTTTTGTTGTTGTCTCAGTGTGTTAATTTTAGTAGCCTGGTCAGAACAACAGATCATTCTAATGTAGCACTTGTTTAGTTGCATTTTAAATAATCATGAGTTTCAGTGCATTTTTGTTTAAACTAAAAATTCAAGAGAACAGGTTACAACAAATAAAAGAACATGCTTACAAGTTTCTAAATGATGAGGAAGCCGTTGCAGCAAATTATCACTAGGCAGGGCCTTATCTGGACAAAGTAAATAGCATTCAGGAAACAATAAATCCGTCAAGGTACTTTTTCCTACAGGCTGATCCAGTATGCCAAGATTTCAGTGAAGATATCTTTTTTCAGCATCATTCTTCTCTGTCTAGCCTTGTTTTAGATACGAGAGCTGGTCTGTATTCTTTCCTTGCTACTATTGTGTCACCATTAAATGTGCGTCTGCCTAAAATCAATCTGCTAATCTTTTCCGGACAGTGGAACGAATGGCCTAACTTTTGCCAACTCTCGCTGATATCTAAGAAATTCAATACTTAGTGAGTTACTTGAAGAATGATGCATTTCAAGTAACAAAAAATGTTCCACTCATTTCAGAAAACTATTCAGTTGTGCAGGAGTCTCTGACTTCTCGGTTTCAAAATTCCAGAAAACTGACCACCTTATACATCAGTAGAATTCTAGATGTACCTGCAGTGACTCCACTCATCATGAGTCTGTCTTGCAATTCATAAATACATTTTTAGAAAGTGCTAGCGCCTTGGAGGGACTAGGACATTCTATCACTAAAAGCAAACCTATTCTGGTTACCATCTTGTGCGTAGTGGATTTTCCACTACGCACAAAATTTGAAAACTCTCGCCCAGAAGAAACCGCCAGCTCCTTTCCAGAGGTGGACGAGCTAGTCAAATTCTTACACTTAGAAGTGGCTAGAATGGAGAATGCCCATGATGTTGGGGTAAAAAATAGTTCTGCCCCGGCCCGAAATCTCAGTCAGGTCAACCCACAACAAAGCTGTTCTGTTATCTAACTCTCTGGCAGCTCCGGCCGAATGTGTGTGTTGTCACCAGATGTCCCATTCTATTTATCCATGTCCAGACTTTCTGGGTAAATCTTGTAATAGAGCGTCTTGTTACGTTATTTAGAATATTATTGCAGCCTCAAAGGTTAGGCGCCATCTTGTAACGTTCAGCCGCTTACACAGCCGACTGTTTATTTGCCACGACTTGCTCAGGGTAGAATACACGAGACTCAGTTAATTGAACACTAGTTAATTTTGAAATAAAGTTCAAGTTCGAAGTTAGTTTGTTCTATACTTTATTTATCATTTTTTGAATGACACAGTTCACAGATGAATTACCGGTATTCAGAGTACGGACCGTACCAAGATAAATATCCAAGTACAGAACAGCGTCGCAGTGGTTTAACTGGCCCGAAGAATAAATAATTACTAGTACCTCCCACACCGGCTGAGAAATGAAATAAAGTCTAGTTGCCGATGTGGGGGTTACCGTCCTGCCCGAACGCGGCCTAGGCTATCATTGTACTACGACGATTACCGTTCTGACCTGCCCTCACGGGCGACTGCCCCGAAGTAACTCTCTCCGACAACTGAAGAAGACTGCTCCACTAAGACCCCTCTCAGGGCGACAGATGGATACCTATATTGTGCTGCCTTGCACCCCCCTCTCCTGCGATAAGCGCCCGGCATCCTGCATCTGGCAGCAGCGTCATCTAAACTGCACGTGTCCCGCGCTCAACACGTTATCAACTGCTGCGCTGTCAACAGAAACTAACCTCTCGTACAACAAAAACTTGTTGACTTTGCCTGAAAATGCGTTGGAGGAACTAAAACTGTAGACGCATTCAAAATCCAGATAACTAACCTCTCGTTTCAACTGCGCAGAAGGAACTAAAACTGTCGACGTAATGAACATCCAGAAACGAACTAATCTACTTAATGCTGACGCTTTACAAAACACTGAAGTTTGAAACGAAAACTGTAACCAGGACTCCTGATAAAACGTAACCAGCAGACGTCTGCCCGATAACCTACAAACGCACACGTCTGCCGGATAAACGAACACGGTAAAATAAGCCACCACTGCTTTTAGTTTGAAACACGATAACAATATTATGAAGCTTTCCAGAGCTTCATACACCCGAAAGAATTTTACACCCAAGTCCCGAAAAATTACGAACATTGCGTCATTACAATCTCCAAATGAGAGGTAGCAGTTTGTGCGCAGCAAACAATTGTGTTTCAATTGTCTCGGGAATGCTCACACAGTAGCCAATTGCTCTTTAATGACAGCATTTCTGAGCTGATAATTTATCTCGATTTTCTGAGCTAATTAATTATTACTTTATCAGTAATTTCAATTTGTCACGCAATTCCTTTTGCCAATAAAACTTCATTTCTTTCACACATAATGAGAGTCGTATGTTTTGTGTAGTGTTAGTAAGTAGTTTGATTTCTTTCCTTTCAAGGGTATTTACTATTGAGTTCTTTTCATACAAACTGTATGAACATTTATGTCTTGTCCTCATCTACATTTTGAGGTGCTATGTGTCTGAACATAATTCAGATTTCTTTAAGTGTTACTGTTAATCTGTTTGAACATTCATCCTAATAACTTACCTGAATTGGATACAAATATTTTGCAATTATTTCATTGCATTTTTCCCATGCTAATCATTTCTCAAGAGAAGTCGCTTTGATTGGCGTCACTACGCAACAGCTAGCCACAGTGAGCGACTTGGTAATTGTGTTGTGTTTCATACACATGCCCGAAATAAACCTATATAATTTACTTATTCAAAATCTCTTTCTTTCCTTCACAACCTATTTAATTATATCATGTCTCACTCAGCAAAGTATACTGCTACTGTTATTTTCAGATATAAGTTAGAAGGTTTTCAGTGAAGTTCATTATCATTTCCGTTGGAACAAATACTTAAACAGTTTCTTCCAAGAGAAAAGAAAGTTATTTTAAATTTTATTTCAGGACGCAAGGGACATACGTTCAGTTTAAGTCAGTTCATTTAAAGTTGGTGCTTGTGCAGCTATGTTTTCTGGATGCTGAAAATAACTATGCTAGATGTTATTAAATTTCCATGGGGGATTTTGAAACATTGGGTAGAGAGTTAAGTCTTATTTATGGCTCAGGGAAACCAGTTCTCAAGATGCAATACAGCAGGATTATGTCATTTTGAACGTTGTCTCATTCCTCAGACTGCAGCTTCCTTCCTCCAGCACTGACGTTTGATTGAGTGCATCTTGTGGACTACGCTCAATAATTATTGTTAACTCTTTTCATACAGTAATATTTGTGTAATTGATTTACAAGTTGATAATGGGAAATTATTGTGACCACCTTTATTTTAAGAAAAGTAAATAATACAGGTCATTGTTGTAGCTATGGGGCTCAAAATATTCTGCAAATGTTGAGTTGAATAACATTAGTGTTTGTGGGAGTCTCAAGTGGCTGTTGTAAGAAAATGAGTACTTGAACAAATTGATAATTAATATACAGTTTCGGTTGAGTATAATGAATTAATAGGCTGATTCCAAGTGGATGGGGAAATGTAGGCCTGATACTCGCCTGTGGGGTAACATCAATATCTCAATATGGCATATCTGAATAGTATTGACATTACACAGGCCACAATTAACACTTAAAATAATCAAATAGTCAACAGACTTAAAATTAGCAAAAAACAACAGCAAAACTTCATACATAAGACACTTTGAAATCAATTACTATCATTTTCAAGTATGGAAATGGTAGAAATCATACTTACAGTGAAGACTAGTGTTTAATAAAAGCAAAGGTTTTGAATAACTCTTCCATTTTATTAATAATTGCTAAAAATATTCTGTTAATGGTGCTGCCCCTTTTATTGAACAGTTTTATATTCACCTTTGTCATATAGTAATTTAAAATTAACCATAAATTTTAATTGTAAAGAGTTTTCATAGTAGGCAACCAATAATCGTGTTAACATGAACAAGAAGTTATTTAGGAGCAAGTCTGTGCTGATGTCAAGACTAAAACTATAGAGTTAAGCATGCCCAGGCTGAAACTATACAGTTAAGCATGCCCAGGCTGAAACTATGGAGTTAAGCATGCCCAGGCTGAAACTAGAGAGTTAAGCATGCCCAGGCTGAAACAATAGAGTTAAGCATGCCCAGGCTGACACTCGGTTTCTTAAGGCTTGATCTTATAAAACTCTGGGATTGTCCAGAAAACATAAATTATAAGCATATTGATAATTATAATGTAATGATAGTTAATTTCATTTTAAATAATTATGCAGTAAAAATTCAAGCAAAGCTCAATATTGAGCAGTTAGCTTGATGAAACAGGCCAAGTCTTACTTACGGACGCCTCAAAGAACAGGAAACTGAATGTTGTGTCACTGCTTCATAGCAGAATGTCACAGATGCTGTGATGAATAGTAAATTTGTAAATGTTTGTGTTTATAATAATTCCACAGTTTCACTTGCCAGATGCCGCATGCATGAAGTGCTCTGGCCCATGGTTATGTTCAGTTTACATATTTTCAATATTTTATACTTGTGACTATCTGATGCTGCAGTTCGCTTGGCTTGTCCGCCTTTACTGAATCATAACAGTGTGGTGGAAGAATACACAATGTACATACAAGTAGATCTTCAGCAGGGTTGTGTTGAAGAAGGAAGTGGCTGGAGACACAAGTTGGCATTTCCTGTATGTTTTGTTGCAGAGGGTGGAGAGCGAGCAGGACTCGCCGGGCAGTTCCCGCGACAATCGTCGCACCAACATGCGGCTGGTGAGTGCCTCTATTGTTTGTGCACGCACATTCAACGTATCTGTTTAGGTTTGTAAGCTCTGTGTCATTTGCAATATTAAGTGTGTGGTCAGTGATGTTATGTTGCTGCCAGGACAGACTGATTCTTAAGAAGAAACCATTGACACATTTCCTAAATAATGTAACACTGTCATAGTGAACACAATTTGACGTGAAGCATTTATAGCATTCGTGAGGCATTTAGTATTCTTCATGAAGCAAAGTTACTAGTTCTTGTGTATTGCTAATACGTACTACCTCCAGTGTAGTCCACAGGCCTGTGTACTGTCTGCGCCAGAGCAAGGGTGCAAATGTTTGCCGTGGATAGGGGAAACAGCTCCGGTTTTGTAGTGTTAGACCTGAAACCATTATCCTGTCACTTCGACTGCAATGTACGAATGTCGGTGAACATTCAGAAGATACGTATAGGTTATTCATATCGGTGAGGACCTTGGTTTTATCTCAGGCCCGGCAGGCATGGGGTTCTCACCTCCGACATTCTTGAGACTGGCCATAGCAGCAGCCGGCACTCGTCCATAGGCGACCTTGACCAAGGGGTTGGGGGGAGGGGATTACGTGTGGATTTCCATTTTCATTGATAGCAGTGAGAGAGAAGAAGTGTGTTGTGACAATGAATCTAAAAACAAGTGTGTGGTATACTGGTTTCAGTATAGAAAAGTACTCGAGTATAATGCTTACAATAATTAATAACGTAATGTTTTTTTTTTTTTTTCATTTTAAATTTTTATTTGATGTTTATATTTATAATGTAATATTATTCAAAGTCTCAGATAGTTATTTTTTTTGCATAAACGTAATTTAATATGTTGGTGATTTTACACCACCCATCCATTTTTAATTGTACTTACAGTAATTCCTAACCTAAATTTCAATTATTAATTTTTAAAGACATGTTGTAGTTGTAATTATATTTTAATAATATTTAATTGTGTTTAACACTTTTTCAATTTTTTTTTATTTTGATTGTAATTAATTTTCTTATATTTTTGTTTTATTAGTTAGTTTTGTCCTCAGAAGTAGTTTTTTTGCTGCTTTTTGATGTAGTTGCCGGAAGTAGTAGCTTCTGGGGGGACTTTCAAAGGTTTTGGACCTGAAATTATATGTCTGGGAGTTATCCCTATAATCCCAGGCGCCATCATAATAGTTAGCTAACTAGAGTCCCAGAAGCAACTTCAGAGTAGCAAGTCTAGCCATGCAAAAAGACGGCTAAATCTACTGGGAATAATTTTGTTTTAGTGTTTTTATAAATTCTCCGAACAAGATGGATCGGCCGGCGCCATAGTAGTTTCAATAAGTTGACACCGTACAATTTACTTGGCCAGAGGGGCCCGTAAAAGCATTCTGACGTGCTATCGAGAGACGTAAATTGTAGTTCTACGTAATTAAATTAAAATTCCTTCGGATGTAAAGTGTTTTGACACATGTAACGAATTATACCCAGTGGTCCATCTCTTTGACTGTCGCTATGTCGGAGTAATCTAATAAAACCCTGAGATAGAATAGTATTCATTTAAAGTGAAATTTTACAAAAGTGATTAAGTCTACACATATTTTATTTTTGAACTCTTAGTAATTTTTTTCTATAGGATTGTCAATTGAATAATCGTACAGCAACTTAAGAATATATAGTTATTCCACTCCAGTCAGCACGGTATTTTCTTTTTAGTTTGGTCCAGACGTAATGCAGTAATAAATAGTTTTCATTGTGTATAGTTTGGGGTACTTTTCACTGCATGGTTTGAAAGCATTATCTTGTCATTGATGCTGTTATGGTTGTCGATTCATTGCTGCACAATTGGTACACAAAATAATAAACGACTTGAGTGGACATGTCGGTCGATAAAGCAAGTGATGAGGAAACGGAAAGAGCACCCAAGCAAATTACAAACTACTCATGGGGGAAAAAGTAATGTGAAACATTGTGCCGATATTAACACTCTTGCAATAATTACCTTCACGCGGTAAGTATTTGCTATTACGATGGTGCCATATCTACTAAATTTAACACTGTACTGATAATCTGAACTTGAGCATGAAAAGTTCCACCTACAAAGGCATGTTTAGCATATCCTAGGTCTAGAAGGGCTTCTATGCACAATGCAATGAACTGGCCTGCTGTTTTTCCTATACTAACTTGCCTCTGTATGACTTCAGTGATTGCCTTATGTAACTATGTAATAAAGTTACATGTGTGCTGTACATCAGTAACTATGTTGTACACACTCTGCCACAGCTACTTCCTGTACGTTCACTCCATTGGTTGTACACATGACTCTTCAATGTCTGTGTAGATAACATCTTTCATGCTTTCGGAGCTTGGACATAGTATAAATGATAGGGAAAGCTTGCGTAGTACATAAAGTAATAGTGAGTTGAGTAGTTGTGAGGTATGCATGCAGCCCAGCGGTGAGACTGTTGGTTACTGCATGTCAGGGTGGCCAGGAACTGCGACTCTAGAGGCACTCTGCGTCCTTGTGGTGTAGTGTCCAGATGTTGGTTACTGCATGTCAGGGTGGCCAGGAACTGCGACTCTAGAGGCACTCTGCGTCCTTGTGGTGTAGTGTCCAGATGTTGGTTACTGCATGTCAGGGTGGCCAGGAACTGCGACTCTAGAGGCACTCTGCGTCCTTGTGGTGTAGTGTCCAGATGTTGGTTACTGCATGTCAGGGTGGCCAGGAACTGCGACTCTAGAGGCACTCTGCGTCCTTGTGGTGTAGTGTCCAGATGTTGGTTACTGCATGTCAGGGTGGCCAGGAACTGCGACTCTAGAGGCACTCTGCGTCCTTGTGGTGTAGTGTCCAGATGTTGGTTACTGCATGTCAGGGTGGCCAGGAACTGCGACTCTAGAGGCACTCTGCGTCCTTGTGGTGTAGTGTCCAGATGTTGGTTACTGCATGTCAGGGTGGCCAGGAACTGCGACTCTAGAGGCACTCTGCGTCCTTGTGGTGTAGTGTCCAGATGTTGGTTACTGCATGTCAGGGTGGCCAGGAACTGCGACTCTAGAGGCACTCTGCGTCCTTGTGGTGTAGTGTCCAGATGTTGGTTACTGCATGTCAGGGTGGCCAGGAACTGCGACTCTAGAGGCACTCTGCGTCCTTGTGGTGTAGTGTCCAGATGTTGGTTACTGCATGTCAGGGTGGCCAGGAACTGCGACTCTAGAGGCACTCTGCGTCCTTGTGGTGTAGTGTCCAGATGTTGGTTACTGCATGTCAGGGTGGCCAGGAACTGCGACTCTAGAGGCACTCTGCGTCCTTGTGGTGTAGTGTCCAGATGTTGGTTACTGCATGTCAGGGTGGCCAGGAACTGCGACTCTAGAGGCACTCTGCGTCCTTGTACCACTCTGAGCTTGGTTTCCTTCGTCAACCTCGGGTTCTTCTTCAGATTGCTTCTGGGGCCATGGCAGTGTAGTGGTCAGACTACTCGCCTCTCACCTATGTGAACCGGGTTTGGTTCCCAGCGAGGTTGTTGGCGGGTTTTCTCAGAGATCTCCCGTTCCCCCTGCCCTTGCATTGTGGTGCTGCTCCATACTCGTCTCGCTTCGCCCTCAACTGCTTCCTAGATGAGACTGTAGTTACTAAGTTTCGGTGACCTGTGCCCCGTCCCGTGTTGTGGAGCGATGGACGTTGCTGGCGAGGTAAGCCCTGTAGTGGCAGGCATTTTCTAAGTTTGTACTGTGTTGTACTACTTTCAGAAGGTTACAGTCCTCATCTGTAGTCCTCTCAAATTCATCAAAGATTCATTCAAATCACGAGAGGTTAGGTTGCGATTCTGACTATGCCGTAAATGTGCATACTGTTTATTTTTGGAAACTTTCAGTAAATGGCCTGCCCGACTCTTAATATACTGGCTCTCAGATGAAAGACTTTGTTATTTCTGAATAAGTTAATTGTTTAACATGCCATACTTATCCAGTTATTTTTGTTGGAATTCACGCTCTATAATACAATTACTTAATTTAACATAGGTAAAGAACAAGTGCTACTACTCACATTATATTTTTGTGTTATGTCATGTTTCAGCAGTGTTATTAAATGCTTAGTAGAAACATGTTTGTATACAGTTTTGGGATTATCTGTCCACTCACCCTAATTCTTCGAAAGGCATTGCCGGTACGCTCCGGTTTTTGTTTCTTCAGGCTAACCATTCTCTTGTCCACGGTTGTTTATTTCATCTACGGTTTTTATTTTCATGATCCAAAACTGAAAGAAGTTTAATTACAGCAATCTTTCTTCGCCGTACACAGTTCACTGTTTATTATTTTTGCCAGTTGTCAAAAATTGTCATGGCGTTACTAGTTGACAGTAGCTCGCAAGGAAACCCATTCCGTGTACGGCAAAACCAGTGACGGATCCCACAAGTAACCAAGTTACACAGCTCTTTGCCAGGCTTTCAAATAATATCTTAGCGAAACTCGTAGGAAAAATCGTCTCGTGTGCGCCGGGCTTTACTGTATTGTAATTTTAAAACGTAAGCATATGTGTTTGTTAGTGGCGTAGAGATGTTACATGTAGTTAAATTTATTTTGCAAAGCAAAATTTTATAGCTGGTAAGCCTTCTGATATGAGAGTAATTGTAGCATATTTTATTCTCCTAGTATAGGGTGGCCACTCTCCTGGAAAACAGGGAAAATCTGGAAAAGTTAGGGAATTCTATTGGCCTGGGAAGAGTCAGGTAAAATTGTTTAACAATACAATTGAAGTTTAAAGTTTGTATTTTTAATTACTGAAAATATTTTTTCAGTGGGGACTTGGTCAAAAATGTTTTGAAATATTTTCAGCTGTTACGTTAGTATGCATCATTAATGTACGTGAATTTGTTATCTTTATAGTGCACTTCTCTGTGAAGTTGCGAACATTCATCTTTGTATTTTCATAGGGAGTTTAATTTACACAGGCTAAATTTATTTTTGAAACCAACAAACTTTATATGTATTCTTTTTTAGTGTTTTTATTATTCAGTAGCAGTTGTGTTGCATTTGTTGATGAGTTTATATTAAATTCACATGTCCAAATATGTACAATCAAATATCTAAAACTATGTGTTTAGGTTTACCAATGAAAACTTCAATGTAAAAGTAATATTTTTATGCAGTTTTTCTTAGAAAACACTGTAATAGTAAATGTATTTTATACAGTATTTCTCAGAGAATGCAGTGATACAGAAAGAAGAAATGTTTAATGTTTTGCTATATATTTAGGATAAAACTCTATCGCCAACTCCACACTATATTAATTGTTTAACATAACATCTTTGTACATGAGATGCTAGGTTCAGGGGCTTTGTTCATCAAACAGCATTACAATTTCATTTCTTGAAATTTAGGTTCCTTGATGGTAGAATAAAATTATGTATAATTATTATTATAGTTGTTGCACGAAGGTAATACTTTTACAGTTCTCATTGCATTATACAGTACGAACAATAAATTATGACATAAGCACATTTTAAGCCAAAATGAGCAGTTGGGGAAAAATGAAAACTTGGTCTGGAAAACCTGATAGTCAGGTAATTTTGAAACAGAAATTGAGTGGCCACCCTGTTATACATATTGTCACTCTAGAACATTTTGGTATGTCTTTGACAATTCTGAACGACTTTCGGCTGTCGTTTCATCGCAGTACGACGTAAGTTTTAGGGTTCCGAGAGTTGAGATTTGGAAATGCTGTGTCGTCATAAATTTTAGACTAGCAACGCTGAAACAGATGTTAAGTAGGCTTGTTAAGAGGCCCTCAGAAGTTAAACTACGTAGATTTTGTAGTGTTTCTGCGGCAAGCTTGACAGCGTGGTGAAGGGATGTCATCCATCTCCGTGGTTCAACTTGACAAGTGAGATGTACATCGGCCCAAATATCATCATCTCCAACATGTAAACTTGTGATTCTAAAATTTAATTTTCGAAATTCTTTCAAATTTGAATGAAAATTGACAATTTTTCTATTGCAACCATTACCCATTGGAAACTGAAATAACTATAATGCTTTTGCTAGCCAAATATTCTATCTGAATTTTGTGTTCCGGTTTTTCCATCTTCGACTAAAGCATATCAAATTTTTTTTTATGGCGTCCACTTTAAACCAGGTTATTTTAACGGAGAGAATCTTCCCCAGTAATTACATGCTCTACAAGGTGGATTAATATTAACTAACTTCATTAAGGACTTCATCAGTTTTTATCTCTTTTATTTCCTTGTGATTTTGAAAAAAATGTCTTTGCTTTAAATTTTTGGTTTTCTCTGTTTCGTTGGTTTTTGTGTGTATGTTTCTTGGTATCATATTCATATCATTTAACGCCACATACGTCACATTACCACAGAGTATACCGAAATAATGTAATAAACACCTAACATTTGTCTGTACAATTGTCAAGTGTGGCCTGGCGGCAAGCATTATAATTATCTGAATGTGGCATGATGGGACAACAAATTGAACAGGCGTGCTGTAAGCAGTTAGCATGACTCAGCCACGAGGTTGTGTAGACTTGCCGTCCTGCAGATGGACTCTTGTTACTGGAGAGGAATGTGAAACGCTAGTCTCCGACGTAGTGCAGTGCTAGCGCAGTGACTGTGACGTGTGCTGTGTGTTGCAGGAGATCATTGTGGGCAGTTCGCCCAGTCCCAGCGAGTCCAGCAGCACGAGTGACACCAGCGACGAGTCTGGTGAGTACCAGCGATGCAGCCCTTTGCTAGAGGAGTGTGGTAGTGACGACATTCACAGACACATGGTCACAGCGACAAGTAGCTCTGGTCTTGTCACCGTTTGTCATCTTCCCTTATTTCATATTTTGTACCCTCTCTATCGACTACTTTCATTGTAAACTATGGTAAAAAAACAACTTGGAACTTTTGAAACAAAGTCCAAACCTTTGTAATGTATTTTTATGGAATTTATTGTACAATACAATTGTCCAAATACAAATTGCCAAACCACCATCCTATTTTGAGGCATCTGCTCCAGAATGATACAGTCCGTTTATGTACTATGGATAGAGACGTTCACAATATATGCAAACATATTTTATGTAATGAATTTTATAAAAGAAATAATTTAAAATATGTAAAATTGCCCAAAAATTTATTATTTTGAATTTTGGGTTATTTTTCTATACAATATTTTTTCAAAGTAAGTGTAATTTGAAATATTACAGAGGAGTATTTTGTTTCTTTCATTAGAAATACAAGCCAAAAGTTCCCGGAATTCATTTATGTTCAGTAAACTCCTGATTTTACGGGATAGTGACTGTCTAAGGGTTCACGGATAAGCAATATTCATCGTTATAGCAATAGGGGGAAAATGTTTACATACTGTACATGTAGGTTATGTAAACAACATAGTCATATAAGAATTACATTTCTTGATGGCCAGTGTGTGGCAATATATAAATGAAACTAACAACATCCCATACACAATTCCTGTATCAGCTGATGCGTCATGTTGGCTATTCTGACAGCGTAACAGATGTCGGAGAAATACACGGGCAGGGAGGAGTCTTAGACAAAATGTTTATGGATTTTATTTTACATCATTACAAAACAGCGGTTATTAGTTCGTTCTAGAATAATGTGTAGGTCTTTAACAAAATGGAATATGAACTGAATGTGATAGTTAGTTTCTCTGCTCCATAGGCTGTATCTAGTGCTTTGTAACGTCATCACGTGGAGGCTTTATATCAATTGAATAGGCTGCAGAGTGTTTCTCTAATACTGTAAAAATCTGTTAAGACATTTTTGAAGGGACTAAAATAATGTATATTATCCAGGAAAACGTCTTAGAAGGGTCAAATTACACATGTGCATACATAGACAAGGTGCAAAGTTATTCAACTTATTAAGCAGCAAAACTTCTTAACAGGGTTTCGTTGTATTTCTACATTGATTTGACACAATATATTTCAAAACAGAGTTATTTTAAGACCGTATAAGATGAAAAAATTTACTTTTAAAAGGATGCGATGTACTTTTGTGAGACAGCAGTGAAATAGGCAACTGTACTGGCATCTGTTGGCCAATGCGTGTGGCTCACTTCGGAAGCCATGCGCCCATGAAATGACTCATTTTTCATGTGTAAAATACAAACGTAGAAACAAATTCCCACAGTTTCACATTTTCCGCAAGCTCTATAAATAATTTAACGTAACATATTTGTGTGTGAACCGATTCTGTTTCCTTATAATTTGGATTTAGCAAGCAATCACCAAGTCTTTGAGGCTGGCTCGCCATTTTTTTTTCTCCCACTTTAGCAACGTAGCAAAAATTAATTAAATTTGTTTTTATAAGACCACACGTCGTTTTGCGATGGAATCATTTTTACTGCACTAAAGACAAATATAAATTTTACGCTACAGAAGTGAATATTTTCCACAGAGTATTTTTAAAACAATTTTACCTAGTTTGAAAACAGAAGTCTACTTTACAAATATTTCTCGCAAAGGTTATACCAAACGTAGGTAAACAATGGCAAAGGAAACCTAAAGTAAAATGTAACATGTTTACACAATAAACAAATTAGGTCTAACTGAAAATGGCATTAAAAATACTGACTTTTCTTTAAAATAAATTTAGTACAAATAGAAATGTGTTTTTTCAACACAATTTTTTTTCCTGCCAAAATATTGAGTAATGAGGATTTCTAAGTTGCTGAATTTTAAATTCACTCGTAGGCCTGAGATGATGATAGGTCTCTATGCATAGAATGCCCTTTCACTGTCTGCATTGGATGGAGGTATAGAAAGTGCTGAAACAGAACATTTGACAAATTTTTTGTGGTTATCTTGTAATCCCAAAAAAGCAGTTACAACATCCACAGGCTTCATTTCCCTCAAAAGTTCTGAAATTCGTGTCTGGAATGTTAAGTAGCCTTCCAAGAACTTGTGCCTCGAAAGTGTGGAGAGAACAGAGATTTTCTTCACAGTATGGTACAAATTTTCATCGAAAACATTACTGGCCACATGTCGTGGATGAAATAACTTTCCCATATGCAAAACATTCTCTCGCAACGTCTTGGTCCATCGATTTCTGAAGTATCTTGTGGCACATCAACCCTACACGAATGAGGGTATCGTGCATAGAACGCTGCTTTTTACACCGTACAAAGTTTTGCGACTTTGTTTGTCCTTGACGTCCTTTACTTAGAAGTGAAAACTTCTCCAGGATGTTGGACACAGTTGGATGAACTTTGTGGGACAGTGCATATGTAGAACCTTCATGTTCCTGTATTGCTTCTACAGTGGAATTGCAGTGTTGAACAAGGAAAGAAGAGGAGCACTGAACAACTGCAACACTGTCTGGAGACAGGTTCTTGAAGTTAGTGATGGCACTACTTCCTTCTTCTTGTTGAAAGAATTCAACTGGATCCTGTATGTATTCTGCAGACCCAAACCGAGAGTGTCACCTGGTCATGATGGGGATTGACTGCCTTTTTTTTCTTCGTTGGGGTACTTATCTTTTAGGGAAGAGAGGTAGTTAGGTACCTGTGTTTCCGCTTGCGTGCATTCAGGAAACAATTTGTTGTGTTTTAAATGCACTGACTAAGCTCACCTAACTCGGGGTTCCATACGCTGGCCTCAATATTACAAGCTTGTGTGCCTAGCATTGAATATGCACAATCTTCTCTGAAGATATGTCCTTCAGAGTAGAGTCACATTTTGTCATGTACTGTACTGAGTCTGTAACTATACCTACCACGTCTTCATAGTTGATACCATACTCAGCTACAGTAGACAATATGGTCCTTGAACATTCTGCAGCCGTTGCACTTTGAAACACAAAACACATTCTGATAGGTGTTAATGTCAAAACTTAATTAAAAGTATAAAAATACACGGTCCAGCCCTGTCAGTTTCATCACACATTAGTACAATTTTTTTGTTTTGAACATAACTATTTATTTCTTCTATCTTGACAATATTTAATTTAGTAAGATGTTTTTCCCTTAAAGTATTGGCTGTTGGGGGATCGCCAGATCATACAATCAATAGTAAAGGTGCAGCTTTTTAAAATCAGAAATGTATAGGCCCTAACAGTAAGCAAATTTATTAACTGAAGCGAGTTATTAAAGTATTCCTCTTTATGGAAACCAAAATCTTTAAGCAGCCCTATATCTACACATCATTCGTGTTTCCTTCATCAGGTTCTACTCACCACAAAAAATATTATTATATATTCCCCAATTTTATTTTTAATCACGTTTCTTTAGGCACATATAATTTTCATTTATTCTTTCTCTCTTACTACCCTTCCCTCAATGGTCTATTCTTCTCTGTACCTTTTGAAATAATTATATCTTTGCTGTATTATGTAAATGCATCTTGCAAATAGTAAACAACTCAGCCCTAATCATGTTACACAAGTATTAGAAAACAGATATGTTCAGCACCGTAGGTCTAAAAACCAAACACAAACGAAAAACATAAAAGTTGCTAGGTGCGTTTTTGCTATTTAAGGTTAGGTTCAATGCAGCTTGTATGTTCACAAGAACTACTACACTGAAAAGCAAAATATTTACAGCTGTGAAAAATGTGCAGGGAATTGTATGCTAATCTCACCTAGGTGACGGTGAAGTAGTTGTCACCACTCGAACGGGGGTTTTCTTGTGGCATACGTTGCTGGGTGCATGCTTGCGAGTGATGAGCAAGTGGGTAGCGTGGTAAAGGGTATAGGAGGGTGTGACGTTAAGTGGTCTGACCACCCTAGTGACGTTAGCTGGCCGACCGAAGGAATGTGACATTGGAGGCAGCAGAGAAACTGCACATGTCATGTGCCAGACAAGGTTGAGCTGGATGCAGACCCCTCTGACGTGCAGTCTCCTCCTTCCAGGTGTATACCTGGGTGACACCGGAACCACTACTCTTCAGGACTCCAGCCAGAGTTAGCCTCTGCTTGGCTGCTTTACCTCGACCAGCCCTATGGCGAGGCATAAGGGGGCCGATAGACCAGATAAGCAGATAGTGGGAGGCCAGGGGGGTAGAAACGGCCTGATAGAGAGTAGGGTACTGTGGTAGGGTAAGATAGGTAGCCTGGACTACTGGCCTTCAGTCTAGTGGCTTGGCGAGCGGAATGTTGCTGGCAGACCCAAGTACCAATCTGAGGGTTCCAGTAGCTGGACTAGGGGTGTCCACTCCCTTGGCAAGATAGACGTCGCTGATGGACCCAGGTTTTGCGTAGAATGGGGCTCCTCAGGGGTTGGTCTATCGTTTCCAAGTAGGCGACCTGGCAAGCGAGATGTCGCTGGTGGACCCAGGCACTTACTGGAAGGGCAATAGTCCAAGTGACAACTGCTATGGTGTGACCATGAAGACAAGCTTCCTAAGCTGCACTTCCAGGCAGTCCCCAAAGGGTGAGATAGGGAACGTGGTTCCGGCTCGTGACTATCCCTGGAAGAGTCTTACTAGGACGGGAGGCGAAACAGGAAATAGCGAAGTAAGGTGTAGAAAGTATAGAATGCTGGAAGAGACAACTCAACCAAGTAAGATTTATTACCTGTTTTATTGATTGCCCAATGAAACACACGTAAACCAGCCTGTACCCTGACAAGGGCCTGAAGGGCCGATCCTAGGTTGCCAACTGGTACTCGAACTCGAGTCAACTGCAATATAGCTACGAAGTAGCTGGAAGCATGGCAGACTTTGGTGTGCTGGCGTGCAGCGAGGCGGCATTTTGCAGAGTGGAACTCTCAACAGTGATGACTTGACTAAGTTTGTTGACTCTCTGGCAGAGTGACGTTCTGCGAAGGTAGACGAGACGTCGGTGGATGCTCGGCCATAGTAATGGCATGCTACTGAACTGGCGCGAGACAGTCTTGAACTGAGGACTGAAAGTTCTATTTATACGCTGTGCACAGGACCAACACGGGGGTTGCGGGGTGTGGTGAGAGAGGAGACGTAGAGAGAGCGGGGCGGAGATGACCGAAGCTTGCAGCGAGTTTCCCTCTCGCAGCCTAATGCTAGAGGGGTAGAGAGTAGCGACATGATGCGAAGCGGGTTGTGGCGCAGCAGGTGGCATCAACTGAGCAAGCGAACCCTGGGCTTGAAGGAGTGTACGGCGTAACGGCTCTTCTTAGGAGTGGTCTGCGGCTGTAACGAGGCTAGATGAGAGAATGAAGTCTCTCATGGCACGTCAATGTAGACGCACAATTTTTGTTTCTTTTGTGCTTTTCATTGGACACGTGTTTTGTGCACATGTCTTTACGCATCCAGTCCACATGCACGTTGCAAAACCTACACATTATTTCATTTTTTATATCAAAATTTTTTATATATAAAATATTTTTTGCATTTTGTGGGCTTCAGGCAACACACACTTTATCATGCGTCATGGCTGAGATCCGAGAATCTGAAGGCAACTCAAACCAAAATAATAACAAAGATAAATATCAGTTGTGAATGCCCGAAGATTACACAAGATAATTTTTATTGGCAGCCGCCTCTCGGTTAGCGATCAATCCAGATAACTATCGATATATGTCTTATAAACACTTATATGTAGAATTTACTGACCTTTTTTGGTTGTTTGAGAAAATAACATTTACTGTTGATTAGGTCTACTATCAATATTAACATTCCATAGTGAAGTGACGTCTTGTATGTGTTCTTGTAAACAAACGAGAAGATACTTTTTACCTATAAAACTTTGTGTTTTGAAAACGGATACTTAAATTTATTGTAAAACTGTTAAAAATTACAAGTTTCGTCATTTTTTGCTAATTTTGTTCTTCACCGTTTTTTGGGGTTCGTAGCTATAGGGAAATATTATGTGTGTCACCTGACACTCCTTCAGTGAATGTGATCTAAGTTCAGTGTGTTTAAATCTGCCAGATTTTAAGTTGTTATCAGGTCATCACAAACTGCACAATTTACAGCTTATGTAGCAAATTTAACCAAAATGAATTTGACATCACATCTTTAATAACAAATTTCATTCATCTTGGAATTTTAATTTAAAAACTACGTATCTTCATTAACATTTTTACAGTATAGTCTCTGTAAGTTGCAAGTATTCATAATTAAAGTTAAGTCATTATTGTCATTACTACTTAACGGCATGTTCTCACTCACCATGTTTGATTGTTTTGATTTCTGGCTCACTTAATCTTTTGAGAAGGAATAATCTGAATTAACAGCATAGCTATGTTACAAATAACATAACGTTTAATTATTTGTGATCTATTTCAGTTTTAACGCAATGGATTACTTTTAACAGAAGTTTCCTTATAAAAATCTTTGGTTTACTTAATTTTTATTCTCCCATAATCCTCATCATCGTTGTCATCCTCGTCATCATCGTTGTTATCATTATCCTCACTCCCTCACCCACTTGCTCCTCCTATCTTATCTTTGTTCTTCCTTGCAGCATGTCACTTGCAACACAGTGAATTGTATGTTAATATATCAGAAGTTACATCTGTATTTCTGAGCAGGGAAGCAGCTATAGAGGCATGTACTAAACTTCTTCTTAAACAGAAGTGATGCGGGTGACTGGCTCGACATGAGGTGAGTTTGATGGGTGTGTTTGCAGATGATGAGAGCTTTGACGAAGACTGCAGCAGTGATGGCAGCGGCGGCTCGACGTGGCAGAGTGACTGGGCGTCCCCGAGCGAGGACGACGAAGACTGGTCCTCTCGCCTCGCTCCAACTGCCTCCGCCGCCCCTGCTCAGGTACGTACCCTCCCTAGCATTATCCCACAGCCAATGGTTTCATATGGCGACTTTGTTTTTTCACAAATTCCTAAAGGAAATGCCTTGTTCTACATTAGAATTCCATTAATTGGCAGCTTTATTTTTGCGGTACTGCTAATGTTTTATGTCATTATATGCTTCAGTAACTCCTTTCATATTGATTTCTTATTTCATTACTTGTATTCTTAATGACCTTTATACATAATCATGATTACATTCATTGCTAAGACATTTGTTTGACGATACATTGCTGGGTATGCTTAGGTGTGTGTTATTTCTACATGTTCGCTGGGTTTTGTGCCGTTGTAAACATTTTTGGCACATTATTTTTCATATTTAACCTAAGTTCATATGTATCAGTGTTCAGCTATTCCGATAAACCTTTTTCAGCCATTGTAAAATGGAACAGTTCAGGTTGTCATGGTAATAAACATTTTATGTATACAGTGTGGCACTCAATTCTATTGACAAACTTAGTGAGGGAGATAATGTATTTAACACTCACGGTGCCTAAGAATGACCTTGCAAAATCACTGACCTCGTTTCCGACAGAATTTGACCCACCAAAACCTCAAAAATTGCATTAACATAGTATTTTTTGTGTTAAGTCAGGTTTAATAATCTCTAATCACAAAATAACCACGTTTATAAAAGGAAATATTACGTAATTTATCTTAATAGATAGACGTCTTCTGAATTGTGTATACCCCACAGGGCGGTACACGAGCCCTTCCTTGTCCGAAAAAAAAAGGTAAACTTTGGGCACTGAGTCACTTTAACATGTGTGAAGTGCATTTCCAGTCTCTTCTGGAGAGATAATCAGACAATGTATTATTGAAATATTATTTTAATTCAATAGGCAGACGTCTTCCAATTAAGATTATATAGTACAAGTCTGATGTAACGCGGCTGTTGGGGGACAGCTCTGATCAGACCCGCGTTACAGCTTTCCGCGCTCTTCCGGGAGTGACAGTGTATCTCTGAGTGGTGAAGAACGGACCAGCATCAAAGCAAGAACTACTCAAATACCGTTTGTTCCAGGCAAAGGATCAACTTTTTCTACCAAGGACAGTATTTTTCGCTACATATTTGTGTTTGTCACATGAGATGGAGGAGGCGCCCCCACCCCTAACTCTGGTGGAGGTGAGAAAGAGAAAGGCAGAAACTAAACTCAAGGAGTGTTATGACGGCATGATCGAGGCTGTCACAAAGAAAGAGGGGAGAATAAGGCCCTGTTCCAATTGGCACATTAAAGTATTGCCTGTTTGAAGTGTTTAAATGCACATATAGGCGATGTTATTGGAATAAACAGATGTTTATTGTACTCAAAATAATAATTTCCCAAATCAGGTTGCTGAAATATTCTTGAAATAGGTATTTTCTCACGAGACTATGTTTTGTTAACAGGAATGAGGCTACCAAATCTAAGATTTGCCGATTCCACCAAATTGCAGATTCTGTGGACTTGATATAAGATTCGTGCAAGACTGTTTTTTTTCTTTCTGTTTAATTCAAAATTCCACATTCAAAGTAAATCTTCGCCAAAATATATGTAAAATTCAAAAGATTTACATTTGCTGCAGTAATTAAATTGTTGTTTAAGAAAAGGAGCATCTCAAATGGCCAGCTGCTGTGGAAGATCTCACAGCAAGTCCGACCCACATACCAGTGGTGTCATTTTGTTGGCCTTATTTCTGGGGGAAAAATGCTATTGCTACGTGGGTAAATACCACAGATTGTAATTTTCGTTTCGCCCCCCAAACAATGGAATTACAGAGGTTTTACTATACTAGAGTGACACAAAATTGTGTCAAACAAATGTTATTTTATAAAGGATGTATGAAACGTACATTTTTTTCGTTAATATTTACACTTAAGATAAATGCCATAGTTCACCACAAAATCGCCCCATTCTTTATAGTAAATGCACAGCAAAAAGTGCCAAAAAACCTCATGTTTGTTTTGCGGTTTCAAAAATATCCCTTGGGAAATCATAGAATCAGAGATGCGGGTTTGGGTTCGGGATTTGGTAATTTCAGACAGAGATTCAATGTTAAATTCGGATTTCAGGAAAAACTGGATTCGCTCCATCCCTATTAGTTAAGTAACAGTTTCACGTCATATTGGTTTTATTTTGGTTATTTATAAATTTTTAGCTACTCTCTAACAACTTTCGGGAATAATTTATTTAAGACTAAATACTTACGAAAACCGAAATTTTGAATGAATTAGAACACGGCCTGAAGAAGGGCACGTTTTTAATTTTTTGGCGCAGTGTTTAGTTTCTCCTTAGTACATCACCNAATTAGAACACGGCCTGAAGAAGGGCACGTTTTTAATTTTTTGGCGCAGTGTTTAGTTTCTCCTTAGTACATCACCGTATGACACTTTCAGGATCAACATATTTTCTCGCGACAACTTGTTTTCCATATTATGATGTATAACTTGAACTCAAAAGTGTAACTCCGCTTTATCCATCCACTANCTCGCGACAACTTGTTTTCCATATTATGATGTATAACTTGAACTCAAAAGTGTAACTCCGCTTTATCCATCCACTACATACGTTCCTTCGTAGACTACTGTATTACTCTTGTGAAAGAAAATCTATTAAAGTGCAGAAACAGCGTAGCCGGCTAAGCTNCTCGCGACAACTTGTTTTCCATATTATGATGTATAACTTGAACTCAAAAGTGTAACTCCGCTTTATCCATCCACTGCATACTTTCCTTCGTAGACTACTGTATTACTCTTGTGAAAGAAAATCTATTAAAGTGCAGAAACAGCATAGCCGGCTAAGCTGTAGAGCAGGTGTCACTCGGTCGTGTTCTTTATTTCTGTTAGGCCTGACACTCAGGTGCTCGGTGATAGGCAAAGTGCTCACTCACACCCCTTTCTCCCCCTCACATTCCTTGGCATATCTTCCCCTTCCCTTTTACCCCAGCGGAAACGTCACTCACCACACCCTCACCATGTTATCCGCTATACGGGCGATGTCCAGGCGAGATAACTAAGCTAGGCGCGGAGACAGCATATTGGAGCAACCACTAGAAAGGGAAGGGGGGTGTATAACAGTTCCTACCTTTGTTCCTTTACATGTCGCGCACTCGTTTCAATTCACAACTGCCGCAGTTTTTGACTGATTTTAGCCTGTTTTTTGTTTTTCTTCTTGCTGTATGCCAATTACGAGTAGCAACACTACAACCCATGTATTTTATGGCTCTGGACTTGCAAACATATTTTTAATGAGTTTTTATTGCGATTTATAGCATTTTTCCTGGGATTCTTGTATTTTTAAACAATTTTTATGATTTTCTGACAGTTCCTGAGAATGACCTCACAAAATTGCTGCTTTGTTAAATCCGGTACTCGTAAATTTGGGGCTCTACTGTACATAGCGACTAAGTACAGTGGATACAAAAATGTTACGATTGCAATACTTGAGTTAGTACATGAATTTGGGAGAAAACTTGTTAATCACCATCTGTCAATATCTCTGAATAACAACTGTCCATGTTAACAAGTGAATGAGAGTTGAAGGAGATGTGACAAGATGTTGCAACTCACTGTATCCTGTTGACGACGAAGCCCTCTACCTCCTTGTTAAGGCAGACGGGCACCTGACCTATCTCCTTCATGATATCTCGCGTGCGGCTCACGACGGAGCGCTCAGTCCAGGGTGCGGCCACCACCTCCACCAGCGGCACGTAGTACGGCGGGTTCACCTCCACATCACAAACACATACACAGTCAGTGTCTTTTGGGTGGAACCACAGCAAACACATCTTTCACACTCCTTACACATTCTCACCTTCAGAGAGGCACATTAAAAAAAATCTTTGGAACAAACCCAAAGTTACAAACTGTTAATGTTATAACCAAGACATCAATGCCATTTAACAAACTTTGCAAATTTCTGTGATGAATGTGCACCAACAAGATTTAGCAGTGCGAAGATGGAGAAGAGCAGGAAGGGGGTTGCAGACACCAGGGAGGAGGTGCATGACCTCCCCCCCCCTGTCTTCTCCACGTGCACTGCTGTGAGTGTCCGCCCAACCTACAACTCACCCTCCTCTCTGTCAGGGAGGAAGCGCACACAGCATCAGCCATTATCTGGGAGCACCATACTTTGGGAAGTTGATAAAGTATAAGTTAGAGTAAGAAAAAGTTAACTAATTTAAGTTTAAGTTAAAACAAAATAAACTGATTCCAGTGCAGTGACTACAAAAACAATCTAAATGTGCGTGCACGCGGCACGAGGACCATCAACTGTGCAACTGTTATTTTTGTGTAGTGAGAGATTGTATTGATAGATCGCGATGGCGGCATCTCGCCTACCTGACAATCGCATTGTGTGTAATTAACGATGATCTTCGATTCAGTATAAACGTTAGTGTTTCAATCTGTATATCATGGTGTGCAACACGTCGGCCATCAAATACATTACATATTTTTAAGAAGTTTGTCAAGATATTAATGGCATTTTCATATATTTTGTTATCATCCGCCTCCAGACAATTGCAAAGTTAACAAATGTTAGTTTTAATCATTAACCAAATATTTTAACGATTAAATGTTAAAAGTTAATTAGTTTTAAAATTAACTAATATGTTTAAAATTACACAGTATGGGGAGCACCATGTCCCAGACACTGTCCCCAAACCAGGAGTCCAATTAAACATGACGTGAAATCAGCACTAATGCAGAGCAAAGCAACGTAAACTGCATTCCTCTTTGCAACCATTATTTCAGATGTAGTTTAAAAAGTATTTTAATCCCACCATACAGCAATGCAGTTACAAATTTTGTGTTGCACCTATATTTAAGAATATTTAGTCAGTTTCCTGGCAGGCACATCGAGGGACTGAGTGCAGAGCACACCTCCACTAGCAAACAGTGCAGTGTGGTGGCTGGCATTATGCACACACACCTCCACTAGCAGACAGTGCAGTGTGGTGGCTGGCATTATGCACACACACCCCACAAGGTGGACACATGTTACACACATCAACACGCGACCGTGCGAACTAATGACCCCCGGCACTGGCCGATGTGGAAGCGATAACATAACATCAGGTTATTCTCCTCCACTCCCCTTATGGCGCTTGACACATGAATCCTCCTCACATCTCTACAGATGCAATCAAATAATGACACTGCACACATAACAGGTAGGGCAGCCTTCACTTTGATATACACATTCACAAATATTAAACAAGTTACCTATCGCTAAACTTTTTGCAGGGTGGGATATGTGCAATCTTAAAATTATATCATTAACAAATAAAATAACATATAATTACTTTCTGTTTTTATGAGAGCCCACGGCTTCTCCCATGTCTACCTCATTGCCTGACGAGCATCACTAGGTGTGAACGTCGTGTCACCACTTGCACCCAAGACTCGGGAATGTGAACTGTATGTGTATGCCACACTAAGCTTACCCATTACACAGACATAACTCCTGTAACATGAGTGCACCACAGACTCTGAAACCCCATGCGTGTACTGGACCTTTACCACAATATTGCAGCATCACACCCAAGCACTAACCTATGTATCATATCAACAACATAGTCAACTCTCTAACTATAACCCCAGGGATATACACTCTTGAAATAAAAACACCTTTTTTTAGAGAACTATACAAAAAAAATTTAGCATTTTATTTTGTTACTACAAATTGCAATTCTCTTCACAAGTTTTGTCTGTAATGCTTGCACGTGGGTCACATCTGAAGATAGACACCACAACAGCATGCGGTTGGCTGTCCGACCCGTTCACTGACATTTCTCCATGTGAGTCTGCCATCGTCGTGATCAAAATATGTGAGCTAGTGATAAATATAGGTGTTTTAATGTTGTTACCATTAATTGGTGCACCACAATTAAAAAACTGCCCCTCCATGCAAACTACCCTTCTCCCACACCTGGCCAGCGACTAGAGGGAGGCTGCGAAAATGCCATGCTGGTTACTCGGCAAACATCCCCCTCCACTCCTTGCCTCCGTCTCACAATGAGGTCACGCTGGTCATGCCACTGCATCACCTGGAGACTGCGAAGCTTACCCCTCTATGCCACATGTTCATTGTCACCATAGCAATTGACATATATTTTTAATCTGTTATTTATGTTCTGTATAAAAGTTATATTCCACAGCTACGACAAGACTACTCTCAATAGTTTTCACAACGTGTTGTAAAGCTAGGTAGCAGATGCAGAGTGTGTGAGGGGGACATACCGGGTGAGACACTATGACCTGGCTGCGGTGGGACAAGCCCTCGCTGAACAGCGATGGCAGGAAGGTGCTGGTGGAGCTTGACAGGATGGTGCTAGAGTCAACCACCTTGTCCAGGTCTTCAAACACCTTGCGCTTGAGCGGCAGGTTCTCCGGCACGCACTCCTGCACAAGCTTGGCTGCGCGCACGCACTCCTCCAAGCTGCTCGTGCCTGCAACATCACCACCTCCTTCACACACGTTCACGTGGCGCTGGTGGGGGCAACACGAGTACGTGTAGAAAACCCACTGGCCAACAGCAGCACCTGTCACATCCCCTCGTGTGATATCGCCAGGGGTTTAACCTGGTTCCCTGCAGTGAGAGGCAAGTAACATGGGAGAGGGACAGGAAGTCAAGATGGGAGGGTTGAGAGAGATAACAAGAGAAAAAAAATTACACGAGGAAGTATCAAGCTACATTTTGCTATTTCCTCATTATGTCAGAATTTCTCAGATGTCTTTAAATTCCAGTCAGTGAAAATAATTACAGTGGAACCTCTATTTCACTTTCTCATGAATTACATTTACTCTTTAAATACACCTATTTATTCTGGTTACACCACTCTCCCCTGCTTATCCTACTTCCTACACCGCAGCTACCTACGGCGTTCTTTATTAGACAACTTTCCATGGAAAGATAGTCTTATGTAATAATGTGAATGTCTTGTCTGGGATGTATGTCCTCCCACCCCCTTCACCTCTATAACTTTTGAACCCGTAAACAGAATTTCACAAAATTTGGGACACACATAATAATTTGTAAGGACATATAACTTTTACAGTTTTCTACCATTATGCTATATGCTTATTTTCAAAATGGTAGCCATTTAAATATTTAGGATGCCATTTCATATCTTGAGAACCATTTAAGTAATTTAGACCAAATGTCATATTTTGACAGATCATGCAAATATTTAACTTAGGGAGGTATATCGTTATTGGTCCATCATTTTGGAAGATAGCAGCACATGAATAAATTAAGCTTTTACACTGTATCTCAGAAACTACTGAATAGATTCTCGCAAAACTTTGCTGGTAACTAAAACTAAGGTAGGCCATGTAAGGGGACTAAACGTAGGAAGCCCTAAGCAGTACTTTTAGAAGAACTGTACTAGCACGTAATGGGTTTGTATCTGAAAAGAAAAAAACTTTAGCAAGAGAGAGCGTACAAATATTTGGCGGTGGCCTCATTACACAGCTGGCGGATGGTAGAATTAAGTGTGACGTGTCGAAGCAAGGGAATTCAATATTTGCATAAAAAACTTACAGAATCACAAAAAAAAAAAAAAAAAAAGCATAAGCAACACACCTTTACCTTACCTTGAGTAAAAGGTATACCTAGTCTGAGAATAACATTTTTTTTTGCGGCAAAAGTAATTATCAAACAATTTTCATCCATACGAAAATGAAAAAAGTAAACATGCTGTGGCTATTAATGATGCAAAAGAAAGGTACATTTAAATATGGCATAATTATTTAATTGATGAAAATTAGTAAGGTCTGATGCTGTCCTAAAAATATAATTGTTTATATAATGGTAGATTCAAACAACTTAACACAACCTTTCATACAACGGGAATTTTATCTAACTATGAAATGTTTATTATAATTAGGATTTTAGGTAGTTCTGGTCACTCTGTTCAGTGAAGAAATAAACTAATCAAGTTCTGGCCTCAAATAGTTCATAACAAATAGCAAAACAAATAATTATCTTAACTCTGCCACTAGGTTTAGATTCACAGAAAAAAATAATTTTATTGCTATTCAACCTCAAAAGTTAAGTTCGCTATGTGCAGTGGTGAGATTGTGTAAGGAATAAAAGTTAGTCGACACAGACGTCAAAAGATATGCTCCCGGCCAGGCCGGCTGCGACGTCATAACCCTGACGCTGGCGACATCGAGTCTTCTACCTGATGCGTGCCTCCTTGCACACGGATGCACAAATTTAGGGTGACGTAGTCATAAACGACCCGGCTGCGGTGAAAGATGAATCAAGAGTTCTTAGGCTTCCATTCCTTTTTTTATCAAAATTCATGCAAAACTGACAGAGGCCTCAGAGAAATGAACAAAAGTATTAAACTTCATATAAAAACTACATTAAACTGGGCAATCGACTTCCATACAGGGCCGTAGCCATAGGAGGGGGGCAAGTAGGTTACTGTACCCCCTGGAAATTATCCCCCCCCCCAAATTAATATTGTTCAAGTTAAATAAAAATTATCTTTGAATTACTAAAAAAATTTTCTTCTGGAATTTTCTTGTACATTTATGAACACACCACTGTGATTGTCTTTATTCGCTAATTGGCAAACAACATTCAGAATACTACAGTACTAACAAACCATTTATTGTATACAATTTCTCATCATCGAGACTTGTAATCAAATCAGATTTAAGCTTTGTCTCAACGATAGGATGCACAAAAAACTTACAAAGTTAGTTTTGTACTTTGTTTTGTTAAAATGCCAACCGTATTTTAAATACTAAATTTTATTCTATAAAGCACTTCATTTTAGTGTAGATATAACGGCAACAGCAATGCAATTACAGGATGGAAAACGGCTTCTAGAAGTAAAATATTCATTTTAACAACTAAAAGTAAATTTTGGTATTTCAAAATATGTCATAATATCGTAGTAAGTATTGTTTTTCAAAATGTTAGCAAAAAATGAGTGGCTGATTTTATTTGCAAAAGCTGAGACATATTTTTGTAGTTAGCGTTTTACATTTTGTCATCTTCGGAGCTTACAAATACTGAATACGAATTACAAATCGCCACAATTTGTGTTTGGCCAGCTTGACATTTTTAGAAATGGATTATTATGATAAACAAATAGTTATTTTATCTTCCAAGTTTAATGGCAATGGTGAATTCATGTTATTTTGATGTCATGATTGGACTGTGCCCATTGCCGACCATGAGACTAAATAGACATACAAAGACTCAGCAAGATAAAAAACAGAAAAACCTTCTACAACACCACACACAGATAATTAGGAAAAGCTGTTTCCTTGTCAATAGAATATTAAAACGACAAAAAGACGGACGAACAACTTATCATTACAAAACAGGACAGACAACAAAAGCAAACCAAAAGAAAAGATAACATGACTAAAAAAAAAAACCCACACACGTAAACAAAACAGTGCAAAAAAAACAAAAAATATCAGTGGACAACACTGAACAACAAAAACTCAAAACACACACAAAAATAGGGCAAAAACAACAATAAAACAAGTCAGGAAAAGTATTCCTTGTCAGATTATAAAACCAACACTACGAACACAGGAACCACAAAAATAACCAAAGAGAAGAACAGATAAACCAACAGAACGACAAAAAATAATAATTATAAGCCTTGATGACATTTCGGGGCCTGGAATGTGTCCCCATCTTCAGGTGAGACATTGCAAGAACAATAGCAGTAGACAGAGCTGAGGTGGTATGCATACAATTCTGGTCTTCCGAGCACACCCATAGGAGGGCATAGTGGTGCTTGCTGATTGGGCCGAGAGGCAGCCTATAGGGTGTAGGTACTGTTGAGTGGAAATACAGGTCTAATTCCAAGTGGAACTATTCATTTTGGACAACATAATTTCATTTTTAAATATTGATAGCCATATTCCCTTTAATTCTATGCTCTGTTGACTTATGACATCACTATTGCAGTTGATCAAAGCCGATTCTTTGATTTTTCTTTTTATGGCATTTTGCTCTTTGACTACTATGGGTACAGAATTTTCCCACAGAATCTGATGATTATTTGACCAGGTGTGTTCAGCTAGTTTTGGTTTTTCTGTTTCACCCTGTCTAGTGTTCTTTTTGAGTTCCTTGACACGGGTGGACAGGAATTTGGTAAATACATTCCTGTGTGTGTTGTTGATCACCAGCAGGTTTTACTTTTGTTAGTATTGTTTTTATTGTTGTAGTAGGTTTGAAGGCAGTGCGTATGTTGCGTTTCTTAGCCAGTCTCCAAAACTTGTTAGTCCTTTAACATACGGAATAACTACAGTAGCTGCAGGAGGTTCTGTGTTTTCTGGTTTTATGATTATTGAATTGCCATTTGGTATGTTAAGGATGGAAAAGTTAGAGAATCTCTACTTGATGTTATTACAACTGAGAAATTAGATGCAAAGACTCTCACAGATGCAACCCTAAAAACTCTGAAAGACAATCAGCTGGATGAAAATCGTCTTCTCAGTCAGTGTCATGATGGTGCGAGTGTAATGAGTGGGAAGACAGGTGTTGTAGCTGCAGACATACCAACACTGGGCAGGATGTACAATCACCGTCTCCATCAAGTGCTAGTCAGGACAGTGCCCGATGTTACTGCGATTAAGCATTTGTGTGACCAGACGTAACGTTCCACCGTCTGGGTTAGTGAGTGGTAGTTACAGCTCCGTTAGCTCAATTGGTAGCAACATGAAACTTTAAAGGCGCCAAACAAATAAAGTCAAGTTCCGGTATATTTACTCTGTGCTTTTATTTATCCTTCAAATTAAACAGTTCACTACAATCTTCAGGTATGCAGAGTACGAACAGATTTCACAGACAAACAAGCAAAGAGCTAATAGCACCGCAGTGGTTTGTTTATTTATTAAAGCCTTGAAAATTTGCAACGCAAAAAGAATTTACGAAGGCAGGAGGGACGTTAGATCCCTCCTGGCACCCTAGCAACCTCCCACACCGGCGGAAATAATTTAGGAGAAGTAAGTATAAGCCGAAAAAGAATGAAGTCAAAAGATTTAGCGGTCGCAGGTACTTGCCGGTGTGAGCAATATTCGTCACGCCCGATGCGTCTTCCTTCACTGTTGGTCCTTCACCGTTAGCGGACGGTATGCACCCAGGGTTTTTTATCTTGTGCTTACCGCCCCTCCTTTCCCCGGGGTGCCACAAACGTTACTAAATTAGGGCATGGCGTGGGCCGAGCAAAGACTTCCCACGCCATCCAAACTGCATCATCAGTAAATGATCATCCAAACATTCTAGAACAAAAACGGTTGATGCAATTTGGAAAGCTTCTATCTTCTAATGCTGACGTGTAACAAAGCTAAGATTTCCTGAAACAGCAAACGTACGCCCGACAAACATAACTACCACGATAAAGAAACTCCCACAGCTTTAATTTAAAATCCCGATAAAATATTACGAAGCCGCGCAAACGAAAGAAATTTAACCAGGTATCCCTATAATTAATACATTGCATCATTACACAGTGCATTATGCTGCTAGAGTACTTTCACCAAGGGAAAGTTGCAGCATTGTATTAAAGAAATACAATTGTTTGTCTTCTTGTGCAGCGATGGTGTGGTCACTTAGCCCTCACTCACGTTATTCTTCCAAACTACCAAGAAATTCTACGTGTTGGATGCCATAAAGGAGGGCAACTTCAATCGGGAGGACATCTCTAAAAGCACTGGCACTAAATCTGTCTTGTCTCGTCCTGTGTAAAAAGCTAAAAAGCTTCTTGGGCTACTTCATCCAGCAGATTCTGCGCTACAGAATCAACAGACATGTTTGAGAGCTGCACTTGACATTGTTTGTTCTGTGAACAGTGAATTGTGTTCCATTAGGAATGATTTGAAATTTGAATCTGTTTTGAATCAAAGTGAAGAGATTCTCTCTGAAGAATTTAAAGACTGTGTACCAAACAAAAGGGCAATAAAAATTCAAGGAAAAGTTGGCTTCATATTCACAGAACAGTCGCCAGCTCATGCTAGAGCGTGTGCTGTCGATAAACGGCAGCTTAACAGCGAGTGTTATGAAACCTCATACATCATCATTGCACAGTTTCAAGAGCGATTTTCAGATAATGAAGATTTACTGAATGCAGTATCTAGTGTGGAAATTTGACAATTAACTAAAATTCACAATTTCAATATCTAAAATATTATATAATGCATTTGTGGTTTCATAAACTCATTTAATATTAAATTAATTTATTTTTCTTACAAATATGTTATTGCATATATGTACATATCTAAAGAGTAACTCACCCATTAAAATTATCTTAACTGTAAAAATGTTATCCTTCGGTTTTGCTCAGTATTTGATGTATTAAATATATTTGTACATATATAATGTTCATACAACTCCTACGTTTGTATTTATTGGCATAAAATTTTCCTCAGAAGAGGAATTGGCAGTTGTGAGGAGATATGCCTCTATATCTACAATTTTATAATCTTTGTAAAGCAAAATATTAATCATGAACTAAACAAAAACTTGCATGACCACTATACCAGAGGTCATAACAATATACAGATTATTGCAGACAGAACAAGTACATATGCACAAAGCCTGTTCTGTAGTGGTATAAAACTATTAAATAATCTGCCAATGACTATTAAAGAAATAAACTATATCAATAAATTCAAAAAATAACCAAAGAGTTATGTAATAAAAAATCCTTTTTATTCCAATAATGAATTCTTTAGTAATAAAATATACTAGTATAGTGTTCTTATGGTAATTAATCTGCTATCCAGTACAAAGTTTGTATATTATTAATTATCTATTATTTACGATTTCAATTTCTAGGCTCAGGGTTTGAGCTGTGTCAAGGATTTCTTCTCCAATGTTTTGGCAGTCGTTGCAGCTGCCACCATCAGGGAACAATACCTGACCAATTAAGGACACTGCTGCCGCCACCGGTCATCACCACTGGAGCTATGCTCCTCAGTGCGTAGGTGGTACAAGCCCTTGGGGTGGGGGGTCTTGTCCACCCAACTGTAAGTCATTTGAGTGACAGTGGGTTAGGAGAGGCTAACCCCTCCGTCCCCTGCCCCATAACTATTTCAAATTCGTGGCCGTCCGACATTGCCGCAACAAGGAACAGCCTGCCAGGTTTCCCCCCCCAAGCTGTGGTGTACTAACACAATCAGACCCTGCCTGTGGAGGGGCGGTGGGTGGCAACAGTGAGGCTGATGCCAAAGTATTGGAACCTAGGTTGCGGTATTCATTTGGAATATTGCAGGACTTTTAAGTTAGATAACCTGCGAGATGCTTTATTAAACCACTTATCATGTTTTTATTTGACAAAGCAGATTCTAAAGCCAAAAATCCGGTGAAGTTAAAGGGCAAAAGCCTGGAGAATTGCGGCGCCAGCGGGACGAGATGGTTTAATGATGTGTGAGATCAGTGTAAGCTAATAGTTGAGTAACAATATCTGGTTGAGAAAATAAAATGTAATAACTCGGTAAGTAAAAACTGCAGCGCAAATAGGCAATATTTAATCTCCCGGGAGAGAGAACGAGTGCAGTTTTGCAAGAGGAAGTGTAGGGAGTGGTGTGCACAGCTCAGAGACCGGGAGCGAAGTGCGCAGGAAGAGCCACGGGGAAATAGGTTTGTTAAAATTGCTGAATTTCCATCTCGGACCGATCAGAGAATTCCTACTCCGTACCGGGATTTATTTTAAGTTTTGATCTGGTGTTACTGATTTAAACGTGGCATTTTAGGGTAGCTAGCGGTGTCTGGTTGATAGTTCCCGATTTTCTTAAGTATAGGCTTTGAATGAGTTAGCCCCGCTTCCCCAGACTTTGTTGCCGTACATCATGGCAGAATGGATTTATGAAGNGTATAGGCTTTGAATGAGTTAGCCCCGCTTCCCCAGACTTTGTTGCCGTACATCATGGCAGAATGGATTTATGAAGTGTACATTAAAAGTTTGATTTGCCTGGGAAGTCTGGGTAATTGTAAAAGAGGGTAAAGTAGTGGAATTTTGCTGAGTGCTTGGGCTCGTGTTTCTTTTATATGGGCGGACCATGTGAACTTGTTGTCTATTACTAAGCCTAGGTATTAGCTGTGCACAATAGGTGCTGGAAATGTCAGATGTATGGATATTGTAAAGAAATGGCGATAAGGCGGGATCCCTATGGAACACCTGCAGCTAAGAGGAGGTGGGTTGAATCAGCACCTTCTATATTAACATAGAATTGTCTGTTTGAAAAATTGTTGCTTATTAGATAGATGTAGCAGTCAGGGGATTGGAAGTTAATGAGTTTTTGAATAAGTCCCGGGGTCCAGACCTTATTGAAGGCTTTTGTTGTGTCAAGAAATATTGAAATTGTGAATTGTTTATTCAGTCGAAATGCTGATATGACATCTGTGGCTAAAATGCTAAGAGCATGGGCTGTGGAATGACCAGATTTAAAACCACACAGTCTGTGAGAGATACTGCATTTTCAGTTAGCATGAGAGGTAAGTCTGGCAAAAAGAATTCTTTCAAATATTTTGCTAAGCGAGCTGAGCATTGATATTGACTGCCAGTTGCAGGGAGTGAGGGATCTTGTCCAGGTTTAGGTATAGTGATAACTTTTGCCAGTTTCCAGTCAGTTGGCAAGTAATTGAATTCTAATATTGCGTTAAAGATGTCAAGTAATAAACAAAAGGCTTTGTGTTGCAGGTTTTTTTTATTGTGGTGAGTAATTCAGGGAATGTTATTAATTCAAGGGCTTTTTCAGGTTTTCTTTTTTAAAATTTACTTGTGTTAGTGATTACGTCGTAAGAAAAATTGGGGTCTTCGAGGTTGTCATTAGGAGTGAATTGATTTTCTAAAGAGTTTGCTATTATTTCAGCTTTATCCTGGGAGTCATAGGCTAAGCGTGTAGGTGAGAGAATAGGGGTAGATTGGTTTTTGCCTTTATTACTTCGGAGAACGTGCAATATTTGCCAGAACTGGTTTGTATTATCCAATAATTCAGTGTGTTTGCGGAGCTGGTTTTTTTTTAAGTGTTTTCAAATATTTATAGGGCTGGATAAATGTATTTTTTGCTGTTTATTTTTAATTGCTGTTCTGTAAAGATTTCTTCTAATTCATTTTAAAATTTTTCCCACTTTGTTACCGGAATTTTTGCCAGGATAGTGTCAAGGTGTTTTAAAATATCTGTAGTAATTTTACATAAGACTAGCAATTGATCTGAGTCTAGTTCTGTTAGGGTTGTAAGTTCTGTGATTTGATTGGGTATATTTGTAATTACAATGTCAAGTACGTATGGAGAAAATCTATAATTAATGGGGAAAATAGTGGGATTATTTGGAGCTTGAATAATATTGTCGTGGAGCTGTGCGTGGTTTTTTAATGTTAGACCACAGAGGTTATTTGTTTTGCTGTGCCAATCAATGTGTTTAGCATTTAGGCCGCCTGCAATTATGAAGAGGTAAGGTTAAACAATCAGTTTATCTGAGTCTGTGGTTTTCAGTTATTTATTTGGGGTTGGATATGCTGAAATTAAAGTTATGTGACCGGGGTTGGTGTTTATATTAATTGTGGTGGTTTCAATGTCATCACAATTAGGTACTTTATTTAGATGGTGGTGTATTTTAATAAGTACTAGTATTAGTGTTTCCCCTTCTGCTATTTTTCTATCTGTACGATATATTGTGTAATTCCTTATGGCAAAACGGCGGTATGGTTTTAAGCGAGTTTCCTGAATTAAGACTATTTCAACACTGCATGTTTTCGGCGCTCGCTCAAACTCTTACAGTTGGTTAAATATCCCGGTGCTATTCCAATACATTAAGGAAATGGTACTAGCTGCTTGCTGGGAATTTAAGTTCATTTAGGGTGACACTTCACAAGTCATGAGCGCCTCCAGGAGGAGCATGGTTTTGGTTTTCGGATCCGGGTGTGTGTTGGCGACCATAGTATATGGTCGGAAATGGCACATGATGGCTTGGAAATTCGCCTCTTTTTTAGGAACTTAAGGAGGTCCGTAAGGTCCTGCATGGTGGTTCTCAAGTCCCAAGAGACATCGGTGCGGAGGTGTGTTCAGGAGGAGTGGTGCGACGGGAGGGGGGGCAGTTGGATCTAGGGTGGTTTCCTGTGCGGAGGGTGTGCGATCTGTAATCTGTTTTAAGAGTCCTCTGATCGCCTGTGCAATGGAAGCTGAGGAGGGAAGGGACTTTGCATCCAGAATCTTTGATTGCAAGAGGTCCCTGGTGGGCTCGCTAGCTACTGTTGTGGTTGAGGCCAATTTAGCCTGAACTATGGCGTGAATTCTGTGTGTGGCGGCTTTCTGGCACTGCTGCACGATGACAAGTACTCTGGGGCAGTCTTTGGAGCTGGCAAGGTGAGCACCATCGCAGTTGATACATTGAGGTGCAGCAGACGTCGTGGGGTGGGCATCCAGAGTGTTGTTTCCGATGTAGTGAGGAAAACAGTTTTTAAGTGGCAGAAGTTCTTAGTATGGTCGAGTGCCCTGCAGTTCTTACATTGTGCCAATCTTGGAGCCATTTCTGATAAGGATGGGAGTGAACTACCATCATGTTCAGCCGGGTTACAGAGGCCAGGGGCTCAATAGAGTCGTTTCTGTCGGCAATGACGCAGATGCGGTTCTGTGGTACGAGACAGGTGCTGAGAGCTAGGGGGAGGGGGGTGTCTTTGGGGGAGAGTTAAAGGAAGAGGCACTTTTATAGTCTGATCACTGGAGAGGTGTTTCCTGATTGGCTGGTTCCTTCGGCCAATCACAGGCTGTCTTCCTCCTGATTGGTTAAGGTGGTCTGCCAATCCTGGTGAATCTGTGGTCTCTGCGCTCTCGCATTACAGGATTTCAGGTCGTCTATGAAGAGATGTGCCCATACGACTGTCCTCATGTTCCCTGATGATGGAAGCTGCAACGGACTGCCAAAACATTGGAGAAGAAATCCTTGACGCAGCTCTAACGCAGAAGTCTAGAAACTGACAATGGCTGCGAAAGCCAGCAGACTATTTTATTTATGACTTCCCTATCCAATGCTGTATTATTTGTTACTTTTTAACTTGTTACTAGATTGTATGTTTTCTGTTACTTTATTACCTATTTTTGTTTTGTATGTTATGTTATTGTAATTTGTGTTAAATAACCTCAAGTTAGTATGCTATTCTGTAATATGCATTTGGTATAAACTGTCTGAAAACCAGGAAAATAGCCAAATAGAGGACATACACAATTTTACCACAAACTACTTTGTAGTGCACTTATTCTATTTTTTTTAGTTAGGTGGGTCTTACCAGTGCACTAACAATTGGCATTTAATTTTATTTAATAATTCATAAACATAAAATATTTAAAATAAAAAATACACAATTTCTTGAATTTTACATATTTAGGGATAAAACAGTTTGACTTGGCCAAATTTAACTTTATTTCTTCTTAACCTATTATTTGTGTGTTGGGTGGTGTATGATCTTACTTCCCACAGTTGCATGCAAACTGGTATTCTTCTATCCACATTCATCACATTCTGCCATCCACTACTCAAGACAGCACCGNCCACAGTTGCATGCAAACTGGTATTCTTCTATCCACATTCATCACATTCTGCCATCCACTACTCAAGACAGCACCAGCCTATCCAGTTGCGTGGCGAAAGACAGCAGAACAAAGCTCTCGAGTTAGGCAACTTATCACCGACAGCTTACGTAACATGTTTAGTAACTCCTTATCACACAGCAAGTACAAAACATCAAGACCTTGGGATGCAGAGGGCACAAAGGTTAGTACGGTGCGACCTACTGAACTTGCTTGCTCACATCCGAGACGTGTGAAGTCCGCGGTACACGACAAGCTCAGTTACCCACAAGCCACCGCAGTGTGGAAACAGTGAAGTCTTGTGAGCNCCACAGTTGCATGCAAACTGGTATTCTTCTATCCACATTCATCACATTCTGCCATCCACTACTCAAGACAGCACCGGCCTATCCAGTTGCGTGGCGAAAGACAGCAGAACAATGCTCTCGAGTTAGGCAACTTATCACCGACAGCTTACGTAACATGTTTAGTAACTCCTTATCACACAGCAAGTACAAAACATCAAGACCTTGGGATGCAGAGGGCACAAAGGTTAGTACGGTGCGACCTACTGAACTTGCTTGCTCACATCCGAGACATGTGAAGTCCGCGGTACACGACAAGCTCAGTTACCCACAAGCCACCGCAGTGTGGAAACAGTGAAGTCTTGTGAGCCTGTAGCGCTTACACGCCAACATCAAGGATGCCAATTAACACCATAAACTATATTTGTATTCTACAAGTTTACGAAAGTCATCACAGACACACCACAGGAGAATTGTTTTTAGTACTAACTTTTTAGGAAATATATTACCAAACTGACATATTTCTGCCAAGTAATTTCTAACGCTGTAAACAATTACGTGTCATTGTGGCGCAAGACATTACGCAAAATAAGTGTTTCGATCAGGCAAAGTATTTGCCTTAAAACCTGGTAAAAACCATTACCTGCTACTGCCCTTTCTCAGCTTCTCTGTGTCGGCTTACAAAGATTTGAGGACTTCCCCTTGGCATTAATAATAGGTTATTGGAAGATAACAAATATTTTTGCTAGTTTACTAAAAGAAAAACAAATGGCCTCTAAAGTGATAAGTTTATATTTGTAGTGAATGTTGAACTCTGTATAATTACACGAGTATGTGGAACACACGATACGAATGCAATTTACAATTGCTACAAAATACATTACTAAAAAACAAAGATTACACACACTTACACATCACACTATGTATTCTGTAGTATTTAATTTTTCGTTATTTTTTAAAATAATTATACCTTAAACGATAAATAAATCTGGTATAACTGTGTTACACTACAGCACATAGATTACACTCTTTATAGTTGGAAGAAATTAGCTGCTCCAGGCGCTCAGACATTGGAAAATTAAAAGTTCATAATGCATATTGAGTTCTACAAATAATATTGCACAAACATACTTTCATAATTTTATTTGTGTGGGCGTGTGCTCACACATGCATATACACACACCACCACACATGCACCTACTTCATATTTGTGTTTATAAAAGCCAATCAGCATTTGAAGAGCTATATTGAAGTAACAGCATTGTGACGAGACGGCACAATGACAGATAAATATTTTCTAGCAACAAATGTTTTTTCTCATGTAAATGAACATAGCTAATCACAATTATGGAACAGAAGATATAAAAAGGCCAAAGGACAAATCATATACGTTCAAATGAGAAAATAATCTTTGTGCAGCTTTGAGGGCGGGAAGGTAGGGGAGGGTTCTGCCAAGCACCTGCAGCTGGAGGGAGGGAAACCACTCGACACCGCTGCCACTGTACACACCAAACTGATAACACCACTCTCTACTACCGCGCTGTTAAATACTGTGCTGCACGACGTATGTTTTTCTGACAGGTAATATGCACGTGCGGAGCAGCCCTCGGCTGACCTTACTCTGTCGTAGCTACTGAACTGAACAACCTCATCCCTTCTCGCGGTGGCCGTGGACTCTCCAGACACGCACGAAACGTTTTTGACTTCTGCACTTAATTTTCTAATTTTTATTTCACTCTAGCAAAGACCTGCTGTCTTCAGTCACACCTGACTGTGAGTTCCATGCTGAGTAAGTGTGTGGTATCACTGTGCTCTGTGATACACGCACGTGCAGCGTGACATCCACACTAAACATGTTCCAGTTACTGTCAGCTGGACGCACCAACAAGCCTAGATAAAGATGACGACAGCCCTGCCATCTCAAGTTTTGACTTTTTTTTTTTAGATAATTTATTGTATATTTTATGATTAGTAATGAACAAATTCATTACACTGGCTTAATTTCAATTGGGGATGTTATTATATTTCATTTAGGTTTTATTGATTTTTAGAGAGGTAATTTTATCTGTGAAATTCATTCATTTTAACTTATTGAGGGCTTTCTTACATTCACGTTTTTCCGGCCTCGCAGCCTCACAAAATATGCTTTGCCCAAGTTGCCGACACATTTCTGGGCAGTTTAACTGCACACACGTTTTCTTTCAGGATGTGTTTGCCTGGTGCAGTGTTTGCAATCTTGGTTTTTTGATGGAAATATTAAATGAGCCCCCAGTTTGTTTACCTACGAAAACACATAATACCCCAGACGAGGAAAGAACTGTACTTTAAAGTTACCACGCATGCTTAAATATTATTTTGGAACCCTCCAAAATGGTTAAAAACAGTTTTCTTTTTCAGACTAGCCGGACTACTATAGGAGCTTGTATTGAACATTGCTACAGACTTTTCATTAAATAAAGTGATAGGTTCACTGCTGAAAGTGCCATAGGTAAATGCAGCACTAGGAAAACACTGCACGCCAGTTCAGAGCTGGCGAATCTTGCAGCACGTGCCAGCTTATAGCTCGCGTGCTTCTTGGCCAAGAAAGGAGAGAAACGTTGCAGGCAAGCAGAAGTCTTACCTTTAATGAGGGCGAACTGCTGGGCTGCTGTGAGTTTCCCTCGCAACAACTTGTCCTTTTCCAGAGTCTTCAACTGTGCTTCCACGTCCTTCAAGGCCGCAGCGACCTGCGAGGCCTCTATGTCGTAGATGTACACCTGGTAGCCCACGCTTGCAAACAGCATCGCCCAGCTGCGACCAATCAGGCCACTGCAACAAGCAACACTGCTGTACGCGGTGGCTCAGACAGCTGGTTGTAGTGAATCATAACAAACCAAGGGCACTGCACACCCTACATGTATCACTAGGTATACAATCAATGAATCATTCCCACTTTCCTTTTCAATGATACAGCTCTGCTCATAGCATTTGAAAGAGAAATTATTAAATTGCATTTTTTGGAACAGTAAATCATTATGTCTATCTAACAGCAAATAAATTAAAATTTTTTTGAACAAAACTTTTTATTATATCTTGTGTACAAGTAAAACCCTTTTAAAATGTTTCCATTCTTAATAAGTTTACATAATTTTGAACCTGGCACCAAAGAAGTTTTATCCACTTACTATGCATAGATTTTTCAGTCCTCAAGAAACTTACAAGAGAGTTTTTTGCTTCCTAGAGATGGCATTTTCTACCACCACATATTTGTAACAAACTAAAATAAACATTTTTTTTAGATTTTATTTCTCTCTCTGCATTGTGGTTTATTAAATAACATTACTTATACATAAAATGTAACTAAACATTAGTCGCGTGCACAAGCAGCTAGAAAACAATTCAGGCTAATTATTCCCCCATAATGATCCAAACTGACTGCATGGAAATCTATTTTTATGAATAAATGCATGCCAGCGCCATGATCTGCATTATGTTAGCAGTAAGTCTACATCAGCAAGCTCCTAACTCCCACTACGCATGCAACATGACACTTTCTCAGCTCTGAGTTTATGATCATGTTGCACTATGGCAAATTGGAAATAATCACATTACTACCCTTATTTATATGAAATAATTAGACGAAAATGACAGACAGGTGTTGTGGTGTCTCCACCAGGGAAGGTCTTGACCAACGACCAAGTCGCCAACGAAGAGGTGGTACATTGGGATCTTGAATCAAGACAAGAATGTCTGGCTCAAGATTGCACTTTCCTCGAACCTGCAGCTGGTGCAGGTAGTCCTGATGCCGCCGGTGCCAGAAATCTTGATGGATATTCTGCAGGTGATTCCATCTTGACAGACGACCAGAAGGCACAGCTGTGAAATCTTCATCGGAACAGCTTGTGATGGTACCAACGTTAAAAAATTACTGTGTCAATGGCGGTGAGGTCAGCAGGGTCTGTAGACAGTGCCGACAATGGACGAGAATTAAGGACTTCCTCAATTTGCATAAGCACAGGATAGAATTTTTCAAACGTCAAGATCTGGGTCCTCTCAACCTTCCGTGGTTTTTGGCATCAGAGAAAAAGTCCTGAAGCTCTTGGATCTTCCTGCTAGCCCCAACAAAACTAGTTCCGCAGTTACTAAATAACTCTGTACAGCAACCACGCGAGCCACAAATCTTCAGAATGCTGCCATGAAAGCCTCCGTAGATAGTTCCGATACCAGCTCAAGATGAAGAGCCTTGGTTGAAAAGCAAACAAACAAACAAACAGAGATAGGCTCGGAATGTCCTTGGTTTTCGACATTTGCCCATTGTGATGGTGAATGGTCCTGCGTAGTCCACACCTGTTTTCAAGAATGGTTTTGCTGGAGTGATCCGCTCAGTTGGAAGACCTGCCATCGCTGGTGTCATTGGTTTGGACCGACAACAGAAACAAGTCACGCACTGAAGCAACCGCTGTATACCCGCATCTCGCCCGTTTACAATCCAGAATTCCTGCTGTATAACAGACAAGTGTTGCAGCCCTGGATGAAGTAGATCATTATGCAGTTGGTCGGTTATCAGTTCTACCAAGCGACACTTCTTTGGAAGCAGTACGGGGTGCTTCTGGTTATAGCGCAACGATGATACCTGGAGCCTTCCCCCCACCCTAAGGATACAAACCTTGTCCACAGTAATGTTACAAAAGTTGCATTGGTTAAATGTAGAATATTTGTGGCAGTTTTAGGTGTTGGTACTAATACATACAATCAACACTGATAAGTCGCCTGCATATCTCAGGAAGTTAGTTTCAAAAAACAGTCATGTTCATTTATTTTTTCACTTTTGTTTGATTCCGATGCTTGGGATATAGAGAATGATACTAGACAGATTAACAATTTTCTTGTACAAACAGTAAATAAAACTGGAACTATGAACTCAATAATGGCAGAAGGGATTATGCAGTACAACAGTTTACTAAAGCAAATAAAATGGTAATGAACTTCAAGAGACTATGGTACTAAAAGAATTTTTCGATAAAAAAAGGTCAGAGATGTGATGTGTAAAATGAAGTGCAAGTGTTTCTGTAAATTAGTCTTTGGACTAAGTAAATAAATAGTTAATTTAAGAAAAGTCTTGAAAACTACCTGTTGTAAATGAAGTATTAATGTATAGATAGTTAAGACGTACACTAATTAGGTAAAGTCTCATAGTAGTTTTCTGGAAATCGGATCAAAGCTTGTTAAAGTTAGAGAGATGTCGCACATTTCTACTGGTGTGGTGGGTATGGTGAGAAATGGAGTCTTTTTCTGGGCAAAGATTCTTCCAAAAGTATTAGGCGAGGGTCACATTTGTCATTATTTTTATTTGTCAGTAGGTCAACAATTTCTAAGGTGTTAAAAGCACTAGCTACTTCAGAATGGTCCTCTGTTACTGCACTTTAGACTTATAGACTTAACTATTACCCATGTGGTTTTTACTTTTTTTACTCTGCTATTAAGTTTTCAAAATATATTTTTTTTACTTTGGTAATAACTTTGATTAGCATTTTGCAGTAATTTTTATAGTGATACTTAACTCTGTTGTTTTACATATAGTAGAGTTCGCTTTTCCTTTTATAGGGAATTTTTATGTCAATTGTTATCCATTGTTTTGGTTTACTCTGCAGTTTATTAGCTAGCTTAGTACGGAAATCAGCATCAAAGATTCTGCAGAATGTTGAGTGGAATACATTAAACTGTGTCTCATTCCATTTCTCAGTTTTCTGATCTCTTCTGAATTGTTGAATAGTTTTAATTGATTGGTTTGTTTTCCCAGAGATGAGAGTAGTAACTATACATATCAGCTAAAGTGAACTTTTTGAAAATCTTTAGAGCTAATTATGTACATTAACTTTACAATGAATATAACTAACTGACTCATATCAGGAAAACAGAACCAGCTATGTTAAAAAAATTTTAAGTACAAGGAATATATTTTACACACGTTAAAAACCAATTCTCATAGACGTAAATCCTATATAAAAATATAACAAGTCACACACTAAAACATTAGAAAACTATGGTCATTTTTTACTGTATAATTGTGTGTAATGAATTTTACATTCGCACCTGTGCAATAAATAAAGTACAGATAATAAACTAAACAAAGATTTTTTTGTTAAAACTACACACTAATACTATATTTTATTTGCCAACAGAATAAAAAATTATTCAATGGAATAAAATTGTATCTTAGGTAGGCATTATCAATCAACAATAGCCGGTTTTTTTGTTGTTGCGATTTTACTGTATTATACTAATATTTTCTGATTAAAATTAAGTCAAAAATATTATTTGTTGTATTTAAATAGTTTCCTTTTCACTGCACAAGCTGATAACGGATTTGTTAAACCATAAAACAATAACATGAGTGGTAAAGACTTCTATTAACATAAATATGGTAGTAAATTTAATATTTTAAAAAAATTGGAGGAATAAAGAATTTAAATTTAAACTAACCTTCCAATAATACCAACTTTTTCATTTTTACCACTTGCCATGACGATGCGCACACAGGACGACGGTGGAAACAACAATGTGACCCTCGTACACACTCGCTGTCACGCCAAATCAACTTTCCTGCTTGCCGCCTACGACGACGTGGCAGCAGGGTTGCCAGTCTCGTGCCACTAGTACACGACCCCAAGGATCAAAATACACGCTATTTACACATTTACGGCGAACATATTTTCTCAAAGACGACAGAAGCATTTCCTTCGAATTCGCCACACCCATGAAAATTTACTCTTGTTTAAATTACATTATATTATGTTTATCCGATACAATTTATAACAGTGTTTACCGATTGTCACTTTTTCTAAACAAATGATTGTATAATCTGATTTAATGGGCCAAATTAACAACATGTATTTGTAAAAAAAGATTTCATTTTGCTCTTCACCTACTGTTAAACTAAAAAATGACAAAATTTACCTTACATAATTACAACCATATTTATATTGATTGTATAAATTGTAAGTGCGTAAATAAATCAAGTATTTATAATACACATATTATATGTACATCAAAATAAATATTGATTGAATTAAACAGCACTAAAATATTGAAACATGTATTTTGACTTTATGGCATAGTAGTTTTAATATAATAATAATAAAAATGACTGTGGCATCATTGTTGGTTAAAACTATTTATTTTAGGAACCACTGCAATTTTTTTTTTCTATAATTTTAAGAACGCAGTTTTCTTGTTGAGCCAAATAGCCGCACAATGTGCAAAAAGTCACGATTGAAGTGTTCCAAATAGAAGCATACAAACAAAAATAACGATTTGAAAATATACAAAAGTGCCAAACCAATTATTGTAACACCTCCTAAGGCCATTTTCAATTTGGTTCTTTATTTACTAAAAATATCACTTGACTTGTATATTAAAACAATGACCTATTGGGTAACTGAGATTAGTAATCAGTTTTAAAATTCTAAATTACCTAATTTCCTAATGTAACATATTAATATTGTACTAATGATAGTAAATTAAATAGAGAACTGTCCATGACTTCAAAATTGAAAGGCACCAAATTATAAATTACAAAATACGTAGTGAACAATTTAAAGAGCCTAGGAAAAGTCATAAATATATGATACAGTTATAATGTAAGAACTTGTATTCACATCCTACATAGCCCTCTATGCTGCTTATACAGAATACTTGGAGTACTTAGAGTAACAACGCTTCACATTTCGCACCACAATCCACTGCTTAGTCTGGCTCCACACCATGCGCGAGGCATGCAGCAAACTACCCAGTGGGCATTGCTTCTTCAAGCTCACGATTTCATTGTGGAGCATGTCCCAGGCAGTGAAAACCAGCAGGTAGATTCACTGTCCAGGACACTATGCACCGATGTCGTGGTGCAGAACGACACAGAACGGGAGGAGACATCGCCACCACCAATATGAGAATCACTGAGTGAGGTAAACCTTCACCAGATCATTGCCACTACCGATGACCTCACTGTATGTGATCTTTACCGTGATGTCGTGAAAGCGCAGCCAGAGTGTGCACTCACTCTTGAACAGAAAGACAGTTGCACCCGTGTTTACATTAATAGATGGCCATTAGATAACATGTTCACCCAGTAAATATGATATGTGGAGACTGTTTGTTGCCCCCCAGTGTATGAAAGCAGATACTGAGACATGCGCATGGTAGCAACGTAGCAGGACACTCATGGAAGAAGCATACCATTTGCAATGTGCGTGAAAATTTATATTGGCTCAGACTAACAAGGCACACATGCATATACATTGAACAGTGCATTGAGTGCAACCAATTCGAAGCATGCAGAGCTGATGGAGTACAAAAACGGCTCTGACTGCCCACTAACCCCTTCGAGACAGTGTCCCTCGAACTCACAAGGCCCTACCCCAGGTCCTCAGAAAGTGATTTATCGTGGTGGTCACCGATAACTTCTCCAGGTGTATCGAGGCATGTACCATCAGTAACGCACGTGCCACGAGTGTTGTCAAGGTCCTGCACACCGATTTCTTTTCCAGGTGGTGATATCTGCAGAACTAACTTACCGATAAAGGCACGAAACTCACTGGCAGAAAGTGGCGAGAATTGTGTACTCATTGCGGAGTGCGATACTTGAAGATGGCAATCTACCACCCACGTGCCAACCCCACAGAGTGTCGCAACCAAGAGCTCAAGTCCCAGTAGAGGCTCAGTGTGGGCGACCAGCAAACTGCCTTGGCCGACCTTCAGCTTGCCTCCCCCTTTTCCCTCTTTCGGCGCATCAACACCACCACCGGCAATTCACAGCCGACATCCTGTTGGGCCACAACTTCACCCTTCCTGGTGAGTTTGACAGCCTAAGGGCAGAATAGGGCGAAGACCCTGTCACCAGTGATTTGATTTACTGGCATTTTTATTTAGTTTACTAACAGTATTCCCCAAAATTCGTAGCACCCCTCCGTCAGCTCAGTTTACCGACCTCGGAGGTTTAATTACGAGTGTAAATTTTCTCGCAATTCTTGGCCATTTTGTATAGTAACGACCGCTGGTAGTCCTAGTGAGTCAGGTCAGCTTTAATTTGCATTGTATATTTGTATATATGTAACTGTGTACACTATTCGGGAATACAATTTACTTGAGTTAACCAAAACTCGTGAGTTCTCATTTAGTGTTGTATTTAGGGCACTGGCCTTATCCAGGAAGTCATCGATGCCTCATGGAGGCATCCTTCATTTATAAGGTAAAAGGTAATACTAAGGCATGCTGGGGATCCTGAATTCCCCGGCAATATTACGTTTTCTTGTAAATTTGTACCGTGTGTGTCATGGGATACAGCCACTTGGTCGTTCAGCCCACGATCCTGAGAACTGTGATTTCGTGCTCGCCCAGTGAGCTGGTGCCCATTCTATTCGAAATAGGAAATTTGTGTAATATTCAACTTTTCGTAATATAGTCGCCGGATGACTTTTGTATTACTATCCCCGACTGCTCAGGTAACATTAATATAAAGTGTTCACCTAGAGTGATGTAGGTGTTTCACGTCAATTACTTAACAGCTAGTATGCTCAACTCAAAGCTTTTACATTTTAAGTTGTGTGTTCAGCCCGAATAGGCCCACAGTAAAATTCTATTTAAGTATCAGGAGCGAGTGGCTCTTCCAACATTTCTCCGAGTGATTGTGTACGTCCGGGCGAAAGTCCTGCCGTATCCTGAGACCTTCACCAGCAGTAACAATTGGCACCGCCTACCGACGGTGTCTTGCGCCTAGTCGGGTATCCAAATCCACAAAACACCTAAAAATGTTTTTCACTGCCCCTAAACACATCCCTTAACCCAACAACACCCAGCCAACAGGCGTTATGGTCTTGCATTGCCCCGACATCAGTTTCGTACCCTAGTTTTAAACTATGTTCGACGTGCGGGAGTAGCAACACCATCGAAGGCAGAAATTTTCGCGGGAAAGACTGCCGCTTAGTCCCACGAACACTGCCTTTCTGGGGCAGCGCCACACAGCACCATTCGCCAGAGGGACGGCCTAATAGGTTCGTGACAATACATCTAGAACACCGCTGAGTTACCAAGGAGAATTACAGTGATTTGATTTTAAACGAGGAACATGTTTGTCGCAAATAATTAACTCAACAATTTCTGTGGAAATCTGATTTAACGATTGATTGATGTAATTTTGCGTAACTATTTTTCTTTAATTATTGATATTAAATATAATTCAAGGGTACACATATTTTTCTCTTTCATGTATTGTATCAGGTATTCGTGAGATTGAAATGTATATATATTTCTTTGTTTTCTCTCTTACAGCGTTTGTTAACATAGAAACATGTGGTTTCGTAACAATATACTTTCAAGTAAAATATTTTTAGATTGCGGTTAAATTAATTTTTGTATCATTGCTTTAATTTTAAAGTTTCCATGAACCATTCGTATTTGTCAGACTTTGTATATTTTGGAAAGCTTATAATCAGAGTATTTATTTATTATCGTTTCGTTATAGGCAGCACTCGAAAATCCATCTTTAGTATGCTGTGATATTACCATAATTTGTCTCTGGTCGCACTGCATATTGTTCGTCATGAATGCTTATTAATTGAATTCTCTATGGCTGGTAGAGTGTTTACGTTGTGTACTGATCAGCAGAGATTTCTTGGCGAGGGTGTATCTGTTAGTGTCAGGTGATGGAGGTGAATAAAGATGAAGCTGACAGGTGCATTGAACTAGCTGAGAAATATCTCTCAGAAGAAAAAACAGTCAAAGCTGAGAAATTTTTACTAAAAGCGGAACGTTTATTTCCTTCCCAGAAAGCCAAAGGTAATCTACGTTTTATTGTTTTATTTATTTATTCCAAATATTTTACTCCTTTTATTGAACTTATCAGTGTTTTTCATACGTTTAAACAGTGGAGTGTTATCCATACATAGGGTAAGATACAAAGTGCTATTCACTACACCTTAAATTAATCGTTGTATCATGCTGTACTTGTATTTTCATTGGAAACATGACAGTGTAAAAATATTCTGTACGTTGTGACCTTGTATTAGTACAAAAAATATATAAATAACCGCTACCTAAGTAAGTTATTAGACATGATTTAAGCAGTCTAACATGTTGACGGTGTTCACCAGTTTATGTTATACCTTGATTCCCAGATCTCATTATATTCCTTATTCACACATTTGTTACTGAATTCATTGAAACAGTAGTAAAAGGACAGGAAGTAATTACATTTTATTTTTTCCGATATCTATGGCAATTTTAGGTTTGTCACAGGTTTATCATATTAATTTGTCTTTCATCAATACAGTTCTCATTGTTAACAGGTACTATTCTGAAATCTAGCAAGAATTTTGTTCAAGGACTATTTGATGGTGTCACTGCCATAACAAAAAATAAATGTTTCTATAAAACCAGCAACTTTCTGAAGCAGTGTAGTGAAGAAAGAAGTATAAGCGTTTTACACACAAGATTATGTCAGCTGCCATGCCCCTGGTAAGCGCGACTGCAAAACGATCGAGAAAAAAAAACCTTTGAAACACAGAAAATGCAGAAAAGACACATGATCTTGACAGGAAAGAAGCATATGCATTATTCACAGAAAATCCTGATATTTCTGTCAAAATGAGTAAGTTCTATGACCTCAGACATATGTGTGTGTGTTGTCTCTTCAAACTCCACATAATGTGGTTGAAGGACTGGCAGAAACAGTAGCCAGCTTTCCTAAGACTGGACAAGAGTTACTTCTTAAAGTGAACTGCGAATTAACAAACAAAAATGTGAGAAATGTTCCAAAAAATGCATTTTGGACGTCGTACCCAAAAGACTGACCTACAAACTGACATTTCACTGAAACAGTGGATTGAACTCTGTGGTCGCCCTGTTCTGAGTACGACTGAAAGGCCAGTTGCGAATGCTATCAAAATTCTTAAAAGTAAGTTGCTTAAATTGCAAATATATTGCTTTGTTAAGCTGACAGGAGGACATATATTTGAACCAAAGAAGGAGTGTTTGCTGAAATAAGGGGTGGCAACACCCCTTTTCAACATGATGGGGTTGGGTTACATGTACACAACATTCACTTAATTGATGATTACTTTGTAAATAATTACTAACAAATACTTTGTTTCTGTCCTGCAAGCAGTTTCCGAAATATCACTATAAATTATAATTTTTTCAGAAGCTTTGGAAGCATCTACCGCTCTTGCTATTTGACCTTGACCATGGCTTGCCTATCTCAATCTTTCTATTTCCACCTCGGGAATAACCTATCAAAATTTGTCAGTATATTTTGGATACACGTTGTATTAACAATTTACAAGATTGCTGTTTTAAGGGGAAGCTCACAATGTTTGCAGGGACACTGACCTTCTATACATTGGTAATACTATCAAGCAAATGTTGGGATGATGTGATGTTGCAGCCGTCAAAAACAGACGACTGAAATTCAGCCCTGTTCACTCACTCGTCAAAAGTATGAAATGTAAAAAATGTTGAATTTTTTTTGTGATATTTATTACAGTTTATGTAGTTCACATACTTTACTCAGCAGAGATATAGGTAGATTACGAGAACGGCATCATAGAGTTCATTAATAATTTAAGTCACATGACCGTTATGGCAGCCGCTGTCGCACTTGTTGGATGGGCAGCTGTCTACTGTGAGCTGCAAATTGCAAGTGGGAAGTGACAGTGGGCGCTCACTGCTAATAATTCTCCAGCGCTCCACCCCCACTCCTTATAACATATCATCACTAACATACCCAAATAAGGGCATTGCACACCGCTACCCTTATCGCGCTCCCCAACTGCTACCTAAGAAGGCATTGCGCTTTACAAAGAGTCCCTTGGACACTGGTGCAAACTCCATTGCTGGCTTTTTGTGTGCAAGCCAAACTGCACCGAAATAACAAATAACTGTATTTCCAGAATGTACTCAAAAAGAAAGAACATCTAAGAGCATCCTAACGGCCCTTATCACTAATCCCGGACTCAACTTCAACTATGACTTTAGAAAAAAACAAACTTGTGTGTAGTGATGTGGTGCTTGTTGCTGTTGCAGACTTGCTGGCGCGGCTGAGTGCAGCTGGTGGTGGCTCGGCTCCCGACAGCGATGACGGCCCCAGGAAGAGGTCTCGCTCCAATGGTGAGTGTCCTCGAAGCTCGTGTGCCTGGGGCAGTGGCTCCAGCACGCCGTGTGCTCTCGACATGTCTCCTGCTGACTGTGATGTGTCCATCGCACTTACTCCTGTACGGGTCTCGTTAGCTTGTGTCCATTCCCTGCTCACTTTGTTGTAGCTGACTTCTCTAATTTGCCAAAATTCAAATTTCAGAAACTAGTCCGTTTTGAAAAATTGTCCTGTATATCCTGTAAATATTTGTTAATGCACGAGCTTCGCTCTAAATATATTTAAAGCAGTCTGCAGAAAATTTAAACTAACATTTTTTGTAATTAAGGTGACACCTCTGAATTGGTTAATTCTTTTTAATTTTGAATCTGCCTGTAACATTTTCCAAAGTAACCTCATTAAACACACTTGTTAAATTAAAAACATGTGTATGCTTTTGTTCCAAAATGTAATTTTTTTGCTTTTTCTGTTTGAAGACGTAACTAGCTGAATAAACTTGTTTTGGTGAAGTCCTGGGTAATTATCTAGTTTAGGGGCTTTTCTGAAAAACACAATAAAAATTTAAAATTATGATATATTTCTACTCTACTAATGATGCAGAACACAAATATACTAGGGGCATCGCTTTAAAATAAGTGCAACATATTTTAAAAAATTGAACAAGTTTGTGAGATGACTGTTTCTGACAGTTTGTTTACGTTTATGAACGAAACGTTTTATGCCAACAAAAGTTGTTTTAATGAATTCAGCATAGCTTACCTAGTTGATATTGAAGCGGCCGTAGTGTTAAAATAAGTAGAACATATTAAAAAAAACTTGCGAAATATGTTTGTTTGTGTCTATTAACGTCAGAGGAATTATACCAGCCCCCTACCTAGGTGAGTCAATTTACATTCTTTTGGTGTGTTTTACGGTTCCTTTAAATCCCTGCAATCCTACATTCGTATTTTAGTGTAAAACCCAAACATCCTAGGTTAGTGTAAAACCCAAACATCCTAGGTTAGTATAAAACCCAAACATCCTAGGTTAGTGTAAAACCCTACTATCCTAGGTTAGTTTAAAACCCTAACATCATAGGTTAGTGTAAAACCCAACAATCCTAGGTTAGTTTAAAAATGTAAAATAGTGATTCGCCCATCGTGGGGTTAGGTTTTGTTAGGTTAGGTGGGCACATATTACGAAATTAGTCGGACGTTAATGCCCCTAGTATATTCGTGTTCTGCATCATTAGTAGAGTAGAAATATATCATAATTTTAAATTTTTATTGTGTTTTTCAGAAAAGCCCCTAAACTAGATAATTACCGAAGTCCTGTCTTCAGTTGTCACACCTGTTATTGCCACGAGTCTCCAGGCTCCTCTGCCTTCCCCGTCCTTTCAAACTTACAGCATCTACCTTCACACACTTGCAGAAACACAATTCTACTTGTAGTTTACAAGTTATACACACTTTCAATAAATTCTCAAAGTCTCGTATTAAGTATGTGTGATTTTCTGTTGTGGAGGGCTGTATGTATTAAAGTTGTTCTGATCAGCCAATGAGGAGCCATACATTAATAAGGTGACTCCTCGAAGCAGGACGGTTGTGTCGAAGCATCATGTAACTATCTGTTTTTAACCGTAATTCATAGCATGAGACTTTGACAACATATTCCATGTTTGTATGTTTTGCAAAATAATTGTAGATCTTTGTTTTTGTGGGTGCGTGGTAGGAGTTGGTTAAAGTTGTTGAGGAAGGGGAAGTGATATCCTCTTATTGGCTAAGGAGTCTATTGACAGTAAGAGTATATGCCCGTTTAGTATAGGATTTGGTAGTTCGGCCACAAGGTATGCAGGCACTTGGGATCATCTGCAAGTTGTCTGCAGTTTTTTGGTGCGTGAGGGTCAGTTAGAAGTTTGCACCACGTGCATTCAGCACAGAATTATAGGGAGAGTTTGTAAATGCTCATTTAAATCGGAGCTCACATAGTATGTATTTTATAGTAACATCGTAATAATGAAACCCTCAGATACCAACATAAAGTGAATCTATGGAAGGAACATAGAATAAGTAATAAATAATCCTTCATTACTAGCTGTAGGGATAGAAAGTCCATTGTAACTCAGGTACTTAATAATAGAATACATAGTTAAGTGAAGAATGGTTGGTGGCCGAGAGCGAGCTGTATCATTGTCCAGACCACCTGTAAGGTTCTGGCATACTGACAATGTGACAGTAGCTTGACAGATGGTGTTGGAGCGAGACTGTAGTGAGACGTGTGTTTCAGCAAGTTCACCTCCACCAAAGGAGAACCGGGAGCCAAAGGAAGATGGGACAAGCCATAGCAGTGCAGAGTATAGCGAGGACCAGATGGAAGCAGTCAGCAGGTAAGAGCCACCTGCCAGTTGACTTACAACAGCGCTACAGTGCTGTCAGTTATAAGCCTGTATCTACGTACATTTACAGTACAGTAAAACCCCTATCTAACGAGTACAGCGATGTTACGACAACATTCTCGAAAACTGTTTGAAAAAAAGCAAGAAGTATCAATTAAAGGTTTTTGAAAAATTTGTCCGTTGGCACGCAGCAATGACTTAAGAGAGGTTGTGCCACTACCATCAATTGGTAGGCCACAGCTGTAAAAAATTACTGCGAAAAAACTTGAAAAACTTGGCTGGAACCTGCCCGAAGCACGTGCCTGGTGAGTTAGGCCACATTTGCGACACGTATGTACATACGTGAGTAGAAGTGGTGAACTCTTGCTATTCTCTGTCTTTCTCGCTTGTCGTTGCAAGCCCGTATCTGCGCGTAGAGTAGCTTACTAAATGCTAGCGCATGGCAACAGTCATAGGCAATACTAGCTTATGTTTCACAACCAAACCCTTTCTGCCTTTGTGATTAGTAACAGGAACAGCCAACGTGTAAAACCTAGTTAATTTGAAGTGCTCCGGACTGAAAAAGTTTTATTTCGAATTATGCAATTTTTCCAAAAAATGATTTTTTTTGTTAATTTGATTTTAGCACAGGAATACAACTCTTTGACTTTAAACTGTCAATAATTACATTGGACAAGTTAAAATACAATATCAGCATTTATGATATTTACAATCTTTAATTGCCTACCCTCCACAAGCCTGGCTGTCAAAGCGATGCACACTGATGTACTGCGGCAGTTGCCGAGGTTCTGCTTGCTGCCTCACATTCTTTTACATAACTTTATCCATAGTTCGCAGGCTTTTGCGACCGTTGTCGTCAGTTCCTAAGCTTTTGGGTTTGTGTCGCGTCAAGGATTAACATTATTTTTTTTTTGTTTCAAAGTACACTATAAGGACTTATTCTAGCATTTTCAAATATTTAAAACTTGTCCCACATATATTTTCTATGCTCTGAAAATGGCAATTTTCAAAATACATGCAATTTTTTTAGGTTGAAGGATTTACAGAAACAGCTCAAATTTTTTTCTGCACATACTACTCTTATATGAGTTTTAAAAGGAAAAATTCTGGCATGTTACTTTGAATCCTTCATTGTGTTTTTAAGTCTAAAAAATCACAAAATAAACTAAAATGTAAGCCCCAAATCTCTGCTTGGGCTTAACTTAAACCTAACTTCAGCTAAACAAAAAAAAGTGCATTTATTAAGCTTTCAAATGAGCCCTAGCTGACATAGTTCCTAATTCAAATAACTGTATACAGAGTTAAACAATAACACAAATGCCATTTTTGCTTGTCCATGCTGCAAACAGTAAGCTATAATCAAAGAAAGTAAATTTTTTAAATATATTATAAAATTTGTTTTAGGGTTTAGATAATTGGTGCATATAACCTACCAAATTTCATCAAAATCAGAATTGGTGTGGCAAAACCCATTTGTTGATTTTAAATGGAATTGACACTCCCTTCTCTTTATTCCAGCTATTCCCCCATTTCTCCCTTCCACCTTCCCTCCTTTCCTCCCTACCCTCCATCTTCTCCCTCCTTTCCTCCTTCCAAAATGTAAAGAAACTTTTAGCTGAGATATTAAGTTAACAAATTATTTCATAATCTTTCTATACCACAACCGGTAAAAGGTGAACCTACCTTGACGTAATAAAATTAAAGATGGAGCTAGTAAAATATTGTGTGAATAAAATAAATTACAAAAATACAGGAAACAATAAATAAAACTGTGTGAGTGTGTGTGTGTGGGCAGGACTCCAGACTGGGAGGGAGGTATGTGCATGAGGCAGTGCGATGTCCTAGTATGGAAACATGGTAAGCCAGGCATGCGTGACTGTGACTACACAACCTCTCTCTCTCTCTCTCTTTCTCTCTCCCTCTCCCTCTCCCTCTATTTCTCTCTCTCTCTCTATTTCTCTCTCTCTCTCTATTTCTCTCTCTCTCTATTTCTCTCTCTCTATTTTTCTCTTTCTCTCTCTCTCTCTCTCTATTTTTCTCTCTCTCTCTCTCTCTCTCTCTCTCTCTCTCTCTCTCTCTCTCTCTCTCTCTCTCTCTCTCTCTCTCTCAGTTGGCAACTAGTGCCTCCCTTCGAGGCAGAACAGAGCCCCCTGGTTGTCACCTCGTGCTGCGCTGCAGAAGGAGATGTCTGCCCTGTGGTCACTGCACTCAGCTCCGCTTCTCTTCTCAACACATTTCATATTTAAGGATGCAGTAGTTTTGTGTGTATGCATTTTAAATAAAAGAAAACATAATTGGTACTTTTTTTTTAATTCATCTGTTTTATGGTACGGTGGTTTAAGTTTCGAGACAATGTGTATTCCCTTTGTTCAGTGGCTTACAGAAATATATGTAATATAATAATATAATAATTATAGTTTTACTGATAAAAGTGTAGTATTTTTTCTAATTTAGTTATATTTTTTATCTTAACTTTAATTTCTGTGTTATGCAGTGTTATTTCAATTTCATTGCTAGTCAGTATATAATCATGTTTCTAGAATATGGTTTAGTTATTGGATTATTTTGAAGTTGTGATGATAAATGAAATGTTTGTGAGGAGCTTCATTGGTACCATCAAGTTATTCTTCTGTATTCAGTTGTAAGTATGAGTATGCATGTTGGTAAAGTTGAACAGCACTTGCTATACGTGGAGAGTACATGCAGTGAGTGTGTGTGTTGTTGTAGGATCAAGAAGTGCAAGGACTACTACGAGATCCTGGGAGTATCGAAGGATGCGCCAGATGGCGAAATAAAGAAGGCGTACAAGAAGCTGGCCCTCCAGCTGCATCCGGATAAGAACAAATGTCCTGGGGCTGCTGAGTCCTTCAAAGGTGACTGCCCTCGTTGTGTAGGCATTTATACCACAGCGCTTCCATCTCGACCATACTGTGGTGTATCGTTCATCTTTCTTGATAATGCTCGGGCACTTCCTTATCGAACATGCCCTTACACGTAACATTCATTTCCTACATCATGTGAAGGCTATTTAAAAGCTCTTTTGTAAATGCAATTCATGTATAATTATTATTTTACTTTAATACGCTTTTTGAATCTATGGATACATAAACAATTGCTAAAATCAGATGCGTAAAAATAAAATTATACCTACAACCTATAAACAAAAATAAGAAAAGTACAAAACAAAATACTGTAAAAAAAAACCCAGCAATAATAATAAAAAAAAGATAATTTAAAAGTTACATGACACTGTCCTAATAAAAATTCCTAAATGTATTTGGAAATTGTTTTAGTAATCTTTCACATAACCTCTAGAACAAATGCGTGTCACTGAATTTATTCACAGCAGTGTAGGTACATATTAAGTTTCTAGATTTTAGGATGGGGCATAAATGAAATGTTTATGAGTGGCAGTGCTGTGCGTTTGTGGTTGGTACTATGTGATGAGGTATGCTCGACCCAGATGACTGAGCCCTCATGTTGCAGCTATTGGTAATGCTGTGGCCGTCCTCACCGACGCTGAGAAGAGAAAGCTGTACGACCTACATGGCTCGGAGGAAGAGAGGATATCCGCACGCAGGCGCAACTACGACAGCCGTCAGGAGTACAACTACACTCGAGGTTTCGAAGGTGACGATAGACTGATAACTATCCTCTGTTCACATTCCTACACTCCTGGAATACAGCTTTGGTGCTGATCTGCTGCACGTCCTTCAACCTCGACTATTGCAGCTCTACGATGCCTTACATTTGTATTTTGACTCGTAGGAATTAACTTGAGTAAATTGGTGGAGAAGCATGAGGTTTGTTTTCTATTTAATCTAAAGTATACTACATTTTTGTTGTAATGGTCAGGATATATTTTCATACTGGATTATAAATTTTCAGTAACAATTTTTAAAACTGAAGTTGTTTATAAGAACAGATTTGGTTTTCCATTTCTAATAACCCTGAAATCTCTGAAGGCTATGTCCAAATACATAGTTTGTTCTGTTGCGCTTGTCAGTATTTTGGAGCATTGAGCTTCCTCCTGGCAAGTTATTTGGAAGGCACCAAGACACGAAGGCCATTTAGTAATGTTGGTGGCTCCTGTCTTCAGTCAACATAAATTTTTGCACACTGTATTTTATTGACAAAAAAAATAGAATGATAAAAAACCTGTATAAAATTTTTTTGAGTAGTATAATTGTGAAAAACAAACAACCAAAATGTTAAATGAAATCCTACCAGAGGAATAAAATAGTGTGTGTGTAGTGTGTGGTGAGTGCTGTTGACATGTGCCAGAGCAAGATGACGGTAGTAAGCACTGTCAACTAGCGATACCGACATTTCTTGCTGAAGGACTTGACTTGACTGTGACAGTGCACCATACACAGCTTCCTCTAGGCCCTCAATTTCGTGAGTCAGTTTGACTCGTTAGTTTAAGTTTCAGAGTCGAGGGATAAAAATTTTGAGCCAGTGATATTTGAGCGTCGTATTTACCAAACAAAACAGTAAAATTTGAGTTGTGCCTTCATATAAATGTAAGACTGTCTTGTTTTCCATAAAAATTACGGAGGAATTGTAGAGGTGTGGTAGTGTGTGCTGTTGTGGTGTGAGTGACAGCCGCTATGATGGAGTGCTGCCTGTTCCAGCTGACTTCACTGCGGAGGAGCTCTTCAACATGTTCTTTGGCGGGGGCTTCCCCAACCAGACGGTGTACACGCGACGGAACGGACGCTGGCAGCGTAACTCTGAGGACTACCAACAGACACGCCAGGTATGATCCGCTCCACTCGTTGCCGTTCGTTTCTGCATGCTTTTGCAGGAGTTCTTGGGCATAGTCCCCAATTAAATTTACCTAATTTTTTTAAGCAGTGAAACCCTTCTTTGACCCTTTTCAAGGAATTAGAAAAGATTGTTGCAAAATGCAGGAAATTAAAAAAACAAGGGGAGGTGGGGGAAATTGAAGCTGTTAAACAGTAAATGCAACCAGTTATATGTGTAATTGTAGGAAAGTGTAAAAAGAGGATTCCGTTGTGTTTTAATTGGTTAATTATTGTGTGTGTATGTGTATATGTATTTATACGACAGGTATAGACTGCCAGGCTACTGATTACATTATAAAGAGTTGACAGAATGCACAAGTAGTCGCAGGGCGGTACTTGAGGATACACACACACACAAAAGTCAGACGAACACATTTTCTACGCAGATGCCCGGTCACGACGCTTCATGGCTTGGCCAACTTCATCAGGCAGTGTGTGGTGTCTGTAGAGACAGGCGACTTCCCTCTGGACTTTGGGCGGCACTGGTCGAATCACAGGTCGTGCGCTCGAGAATTGAGGCATTTAACGACTTTGGCAGGTGCAGAGGAGGGCATAGTGTGATATCTCTGCTTTGGTGGCATAGGCAGAAGTGGAGAGATCGCCGGGGGTGGTAAAACAGGTTACGGTGATATCCTCACCCCGTTGACACCGAGATGGAAGGTGGTTGGGCAGCTGCGCCAGTCCGACATCTAGCTGCTTCCCGTCAGGTAGAGTAGACCTTTCTGGCCCGACTCCACTACCTCCTCGGCTAGAGTGAAGCCTTGCCTGAATGATGGAATAGCAGGTGTTCCATAGGTGTTGGCATGCCTCTAGATGGCCAAAGAGTGTATCAATGGGGTGGTAAGGGATTGCTTTCCCTGGCAGCATGTTGGAGCGCATCATGGTGCAGTGCTCCACACAACAGGAGTCTCCTCTCCCAGGATAGCTCTGTGAGGAGATTCGCGAGTGTGCATGTGGGTGACCACCACCATCCCCTCAGCAAGTATGCAGGTAGGCGGGGTTATCACCGGCACACCACGTACTCCACTGAAGGTTTCTACAGCGGCTAACCACTCCTCTCCGCTGGTGACTGACAAGGTGGGGTTATCGCCATACCCTGGTCCAAATATGCCGAAAGGGCAAGTAGGAATACAGGTTTTGAGAGAAAGAGAGCTGGTAGAGATACACACTGGTGTTTTTTTTTTTTGTGAATTCATAAAACAGAATAAACCAGCCTGAATGGCAAGACCTATCTTGCCAACTGCTGTGATGCGGTAATACACTTGTTAGACACAGATGCTGATGGGATGAGAGCGACCCTAAAGTACTGCGAGCTCAGTGACAAGCACAAGGGCTTAGCATTGTGGCTAATGTAGCAGGTGAAGCAAAGAGCTTGTAGATAAAGTGTATGTTGATGTACGCTCAGGCAGAGTAACGGCGTACAACCGAGCTGAGACGAACCAGCCTCCAACTGCAGTCTGCGGCCAGTATATATACTGTGGGCCCCAGGACAAGATAGGGGATCAGGGGGAGAGTGGAGAATGAGCTCTAAAAATGGCTGACAGTGACAGAGTGCTAAGCTGCTAACCGGGTTTGTTTCGTGGCAGGGTCGCCCGTGTATTTTTGCATGTGGGAATCATGCCGGATGATGCTACTGGTGGGCAGCTTTTCTCTGGGATATCATGTTTCCCCCGCTCTTGCATTCCGGTGCTGCTCCATATTCACCTAACTTCACCCTTGTCTGCTCCCAAGACCTTGATGTTAAGAGCTGCATAAATCTCTTCACTCAATCACTCACTCAGTCTTCACTCAAAGGTCGGCAACCCCTACTTGCAACAAATTAAATGCTGCTAAGTGGGTACGCAAATTCGGCTGGTGCACTTACAAGATACACAGCAAATGGAAAGTTATGATGGAGCCAATTTTAGTTTTTCAGTTCATTCAGAGTCCTTTGAGTCCTTTTTTGGTATTTGTATCTTGCTCAATTAAAAAACACGGTTTAATTGAACTTCTGTGAAGGTTTAAATGTTTCTGTAGTGATTATGCATACAATATACAACACTTCAAAAGAGAAGGTATACATTGCAAAATAAACGGTCCTGTTGGCTTATAAAAAGAAGTCATTTAAACAAGTTATGCAGTTAGTAAAGTTCACATGGCTAAACAAAACAAGAGGTTTAACAAATTGTTTACATGGTAAAATAAAACAAGAAGGTTTATAAAGGTTTTGTGAAAAACTCAAGTTGTAACTTTTTATATATAAAACATTTGTAGCCAGAATTTAAAAGAAACTGTTTTGAAACATGAATTATTTTCACAAAATTAATAATTGTGTTGGTTAGTTCTCTACTCAAAAAAATCAGCTGAGAATATATTGTTCTTTTCTTTTCTAAGCACAGATCAAAGAAAAAGAAGGGATAGGCTGCTCATGCCTAGGTAAAAATACAGCTTACGAGGATACAGTAAACAATAATGTCTTAGCTTTTAGCTGCAAGGCGAGTCTTAAGCAGGGGTTAGTTACTTGTGCAGCACTAAGCAATGTCATTAAGCAAATACCAGTAGTCGTTGGCAACAAGCTTCAAGATAACTAGTGTACGTGGGTAGTTCTTGGCTGATGTTTGTTACTGTTATTTCTTTTGGTAGTTTAATTCAAACTTTATACTTTATGGCAGAAGGCCATTTCAACATACACAAAGGTAAATTGGCTGTGTGTGACAATGTAGGAAGTATGTTTTAGCGTGTGACATCTTTTGTGTATCCCGTTTGTGACATCTGTCTTAGTTCTTTTAAACATGGCTTAAGATCTCAGTTTCCCACAGCAATTTTAATTACTGTTTAGCTGCGCTATCCTAAGGTTTAGGAAGCAGTACATATGTGCAACCAAGAATAAGTTTGAATGCCAGGAAAGAGGCGGGACTTGTAAAGAAGAGGTCATGGCTCTCTTTAATTAAATTTCTAAAGGTTTCAAGATGCGAGTTTTGTGCTACATTTCTAGAGCGATGCAGTTAGCTAACACTTCCGAAATTAACTTTCCTTGAAAACTTGAGAATTTGTGCAATACCACTGTAATTTACAGACTTTAGTTTTATATTCAAATTTTGAGAAGTTGTTTGATACATTTGTAAAATGTTGTAACTATTACAATGGTTTTACCAACCCATCCTAGTGGTCAGAGAAAGCTCATGTCCACAAAGCCAGTGCACCTAAAACAAACCCAATAAAGTCGTAGCCCCAATTTGCCGCGTATAAATCCATTAACGTAATTAATGGGTTTTTTTAAACAGAGATGGAAATTACGTCAGTGAGTGTGCCGAAGCATATTTATAAAAGATTTTAAACCAAGGTAACATAGTTTTCATCCCTCCCCCCTCCACCATCTCTCGCTCTCTTAAATACATACATTTGGTGTTTGTGTATTTACTATTATATTCTGTTTCCTTTGAGTGCAGTGTAAATTACACTGAGGGGCAGTACGTCTTTCTTTTCACGTATCAACTTTATGCAATAAATACTGGAAACCCAGTGAACTATTTACCAGACTCAACTTCCTCAAGTTAAATGGCAAGTTTCAACAGTAATTTTTGAGAGCTTTATTGCCAATAGATTTGAGAAAGGTAGTGATTTGTTGCATGCTTTGGTGTTTTGCCTGTATTATTTTTCAAGGTAAAGTAAAGTGCACTGTTGCTCTTCATTGCTCACAAATTGCACATTTGTTTACAAGTCTGGATACGTTCTCTCTGTGGAGAGTTTTGCAGTGCAAGTCATGTATAGCTAAGTCAATCTAAGCACATTTCATTTTTCACTATACGAAGCTGCTATCACGATATACGTGTAATTAAATAGTACTCTAAATGGCGATGCGCAACTGGTGCTGGTTGTCGTGGTGTTCGTGGGTGGTGGGCGGTGGTGTAGTGATGGTGTGAGACGAGTGTCGGGCTGTGCTGACGTAGAGTGCGTGCTGTGTGCTGCAGCAACAACAGACGGGTGGCTACACCCTCTTCCTGCAGATGATGCCGATACTCATCCTCATTGTGCTGTCGATGATGAGCAGCTTGTTCATCTCGGACCCCATCTACAGCCTGCACGCTAGCTCGTGAGTACCTCCCGCTCTCTCTCTCTCTCTCTCTCTCTCTCTCTCTCTCTCTCTCTAACTTCTGCTTGGTTGAAACTATTTTGCTGTTGTCGGTATAAGTCACCTTGCTTATGTTGCTTTACAGTGAACAGTAATTTGGAACTGAATTACTAATATTTTTTATTTACTTTTCCATCGTGATTAAACTGATTTCTCAATTTTTACATACAAAGTGTCTATCAACATTGAAACTTAACTCTTCACCATTGCAATCTTCAGCAACTGTTGGAAACATATGACTGTAACAGTACCAACATTCCAATATCAAATAGCAAAGTGTAATGTTGCTGCTATCAGGAACAACAAACAACCGAAACTCTGCTCGGTTCACTCACTTGACCAAAGCATGAGAAGTGTTTGTAAATAACGGCACCATTAAAAAAAAAAAAATCAAATGAAATGTCAAAACATTTCCTCTGAGATTTATTGAAGTTCATGAAGTTCACATTCTTTATATAGCACAGACATGAAACACAATTTGCAATACAAGTCAGACATTATGAGGGAGTGGGGACTGTCCACGACCTCCCACACAGGCAGAGGAGTTTTGTAGGAAGGTTCGGCGTAAAAGAAGTTGAAAATAACAGAGAGTTGCTGGTGATGATGGGTGTGGACTACGTTCGTCATACCCGCAGCTTTCTCTCTGAAGGTTTGTTGCCTTCTCTGAGGTGGCAGCGGGCTCTCACTGTTAATAACGCCACAGCACTTGACCCCCCCTCCCCCTTCAGCAATTGCACCACAAATATACACAAATAAGCATCACACAGTGCTTTTATTATTGTGCCTCCCGATCACTACCTAAAAAGGCATAGTGTAGTACAGAAAGTTCCTTCGGACACTGGTGCAAACCCTGTCTCAACACAATTCCCACGTGAGCCGAATTGTGCAGAAATAACAACCATCTACGTTTCAGAACATACTCAAAAAGAAAGAAGACCAACAAACATCTTAATGGCCCTTATCACTGATCCCCGATGCAACTTCAACTATTACTTTAGAAAAAACAAACTCGTGACAAATACACATATTGACACTGCCAAAACGTTTGAAATACTGAGAATCAACTACATTCCCTTGGAAAATCAAAAAGAAAATTAAATGTTCCCAATAAAATCAGTATTAACTGGACACAAAGAGGTTCCATTTCACTATTTACATTACGTCATAAGGGAATCACTAAACATTCACACCTAAAAGTTAGCGCTGCAGAAGTGCAGATGCTGATCAGTTGTGACTGCCAATCATTAGTGTTGCTGATACGTCAGGTTGTGTGTCTGTGAAATGACTGTGTAGCAGTTCAACGTTTTGACAGGTAGGCAATTGCTTTGCTTGCACCATGCCGTATTTTTCCATTTCATTAAATGCCAAGTAGTGCAACTTGCATGTCATTTTCTAGATGTATAGCACTTATTGTAAAAATGTACTACTTTAACGTAAACATATACAGTGGAAACTCTATCTATCAAATTTCAGGCGACAGACATAAAAATTCTGTAGATGTGGACTTAGTCAACCAAAAAAATCCAACCTACTTGTAACTAGGCATGTGCGAAAGTTTTTTTTTAATGTGACACGAAGTCGAAGCAAAAATTACATCATGCAAAGGGATTTCAAAAAAAAAAATCAAAGTCGAAGGATTCAAAAATATATAAATTAATTTATTGTAGGCCACAGTTTTCAAATTTATTCAACTCTTTTGTACTGTTACTGCAAAAAAAAAATGTATGCCTACTAGACACTGAGCAATGGAATAAAACATATCCTAATCTTGTACTGCTGAAAAACTGAAATATCAAAATATCAAAATCTGCAAGAAAGTAATCATTATACATTAAGATACCTACAAACTTTATAACAAAAACTACCATACTCCATACATCCAGTCCCATTTGGCGCCACCACAGTACAGTGATTTCAGTGGGTGGCTATCAACATTTGTCCTCTTCTCTTTCCTCCCCCAAGGACACTTGTCAATGTCAGGCTAGATAATAATCTTGCTGGATGGTGGTGGCATTAGGGCCTCAGAGCAAGAGAGGCTCAACTTTCACTGCTTACCAGAAAACTGTGCAGTTCTTCCAAAAAAAGTATCAGTTGTGGTAAGGTATGTCAGCCCAACTCCCATAACAGCCCACAACAATCCGAAAAAACAGGATAACAGCCCTCAATGACAATCCAAAAAAAAATATATTAAAAACCATTTATGCTGGCGTTTGGTTGTTTAGAAATAAAGTTTCTAGGAAACCTGTAAAATAAACTTGGATATGCTGACAAGAGCGTGGAACGAGTTTGATTATCGCATAGATGTCGTTCGGGCTACTCATGGTGGTTACATTGAACATTTATGAATGTATGGTAAACAAACTTCACAGTTCCACAGTTTATTTGATTGGTCAATCAAGGTTGTAGGGGTTTTTTTTTTTTTATAGACCTTCAAAGTTGGGGTATTCTTTTATACTCATCCTGTATTTTGGAGTGTGCCAAAAGTATTTAATAAGCAAAATTTAATTTTGTGTTTTATTAGTTGCGTGGGTGTGGAATTGACCTCATTTGACATGGTTTGTTGATGTTCCATACAGTAAGGACATATTAGCAAATACATTATAACGTGCCTGTACCAGTATTTTTCTTTTCAAAATGGTATGTTATTTGAAGGTTGAGGTTAGCTAAACAAGAGCAAGACTATTGCCAACTACAGAGTCGTATATTGGAAAGCTAGAGAATGTGTATTGCACCGCAGACAGCAGCGTAACTATCAGAGTGGTAGCGTGGAGGGAGGTGGCTGTTGGGACATCTTCCACTGTCTCTTTGTACCCATGGCAGATAGCGACAGACGTAGGAACACGACCTCTCGCTGGGTATTTCACGTGACACTAGCTCTCGCCTCAGCACACTTAAGTTCAGTTCACAATCAATTATGTGTACGTAAAAGAGGTCTGCATAGGACAGTTACAAAATTTTGTGATTTTTAGTGAACGTTATGTTCTTATCTTATGTTCAACCAATCACACAATATTAGAAATTAACTTGATTTTAGTGAAATAGTGATTGATTAGCAAATAACTACTGCACAGGATTTGTCAATAATGTAACACAAAACATCATATTACAATACAAAATTAAAATACAATTAACTATTATATACAATTTATAGACATATTTTATCAAATGCAATGAGTTACTTCTTTTCTTCTTCGTCTTTATTGGCTGATGGCCTTATGTTCATGATGTGAAATTAAATATCACCATTTTATACACGTTCACACGTCGAGGATGTTTCTACATTCACACAATGATCACAAACCATTTAGTAAAAATACCTTCTTTCATTCTGATACATATAGGTTCGTTCATGTTTTTCATCAAAAGTGACCTTTATTGATGTTTTGTTTACTGACAAATCTGTGGTGGAACATAAAGAGGAAATTGTGTTCATTGCCAGGTGGTGAGCTGCAGCTGGTTAAGGTTGTGAAAATTAATTACATAATTTCAATATCCCTCTCTTCTTGTTTGATTACTTCTTTTTATTTCTCTTCTTTTCAAAATCACCTCCTCCTGTACTGTTTCCAGTCTTCTCATTTCTCCTGCACTTACACCATTATTCCTGTGTGCATCAGTTCCATCATTTCTCTAAACAGCATCTCTTCTCATTCGTACAATCACATTCTTTCCTTTTCAATTATTTCATTCAGGTCGTGTTATGCTGCTCATTCTCGTGTAACTTCTTTTGTAATCCTGATCCGCCTTCTGGTTTCTAACGAGCCCTGCCTTATGTTGAAACACTAGTGACCAGCTTGTCACTGATGCAGCAATAAAAAGTAGTGTTTCAGTTGCCTAGTCTCTGCCAGCAGTACTTTTGTTTTTGTTTCACCACCAGTGATACTAGCAATACGGTAAGTACGTAACTGTGGTGAGGTCACTCGCTCGCATAGCGCGAGAGATCTACTCAACATACAAGTGCTCCTCATGCGTCTTGGATCTTCCATGGTGCTTTGTCATTTAATTGTATGTAAAACTGTTTATAGTCATTTCTGCTAACCACCAGGCATGCGTGCCCATCACATAAGTCATTATCAAATTTTCTACATTAATAATTTAATGTGCATCAAATTATTTCTTCAACTATTCTCTGTAATTTGATTATACCTTTTGATTTTTTAAGATTTCATATGAGGCTCCTATTGATGGAGCACACAACGGTTGTACAGCACAATCAAAAGCCAGAGATATTTCTATAATCAAGAATTGTAAAACTAGGATCGGGAAAACTACGTTTATGCTTTAATTTCATATGTAGAGCTCTCAATGAAGTGTATTATCTGGTAGTTTATGAGAACCAAACTACTTATGCATAGGTAGTACATTTTTAAGAAAACAATTGATTATGTTTCTTTTTCCCGCTTACTATCAGTTTTATTTGAAAACTGTTTTAAATGTTATGATATTAAATGGCNGGTAGTTGATGAGAACCAAACTACTTATGCATAGGTAGTACATTTTTAAGAAAACAATTGATTATGTTTCTTTTTCTCGCTTACTATCAGTTTTATTTGAAAACTGTTTTAAATGTTATGATATTAAATGACAAGTTAATAGCTGGTACAGCTTGAAGCACACATGTGTTGCAAGATGTTGCCAGCATGTGTGTACTGCATGATTGTTGTGTGGTCGTGCAAGCAGAGCTGCCTGCTCTCATGTCGCAGGAAGTTCCCAGTCCAGAGGAAGACTCTCAACCTGAAAGTCCCGTACTACGTGAAGGAGAACTTCCACTCCGAGTACCAAGGCAGTCTGCGTCGCCTCGAGATCACTGTCGAAGAAGAATACGTCAACAATTTACGACATTCGTGTTATCGTGAAAAAAATTACAGTGAGTAATCCAGCAGTGTCATCTGCTGCTGTTTCCAGCCTTTGGATGTGCCAGCATAGATAAATGTCTCCATCTCCTGACTGCACCACTCTTCCCGCTTGATCTCCTCCCCTCTTTTGCCTATTCCTCTCCTCGTTGGTCCAACCAGGAGTCGTCTTCCTGTGTATTTAATTCCCATCATTTGACCTGTCAGCCTGTCTTCTCTCATTCTCGGTGCATGTTCAGGTCACTTCAGTCTAGCCTTTCCAATCACTTCAATTAAATCCTCTGCTGCTGCTCGTGCCTGTACAACTTCTTTACTAATCCTCACCCGCCTTATAATTGTCAGCATACCATCATAAACCTCTTGTCCATCGCTTTAATTTTTACTACAGCCCTTCTTTTCTATTATCCACTTGTCCACTGTCTCTTCGTCCAATTATGAAACCCATCAAGTAAACACAGCTCACGCCTCCTAACGCAGTGTTTCCACCTCGTCATGGTGTACCCTGGAGCGTGAGCTGCCTGGTGGGAGCCAGGCGAGGTGCAGAGACAAGAGGCTGGCCAGGTCCTGACAGCTATAGGCTGTTCACTGTAAAGTGACCACTTGTGAGGCCCTTGTTACTTTTTTCCTATCAATCATTCCACCACCTTTTAAAATAAATATTGCCATGTAGGTAACAAACACTATATATATTTCACCAAACTCCAAAGTTAATGTCAAATGCTACAATAAAATATATTTATTGACTATTATTCCATATGAGAGGGCTTCCAAAAAGTGCTCACTTTACCGTGTATAGCCTATATCACAGTAGGACTCGTGAGACGATGGCTGAAAACCAACCCTCTTCTTTAGTAATGACAAAAATGTGATCTGGAATGAATGAAAATGAAAAGAAAANACGATGGCTGAAAACCAACCCTCTTCTTTAGTAATGACAAAAATGTGATCTGGAATGAATGAAAATGAAAAGAAAAGAAAACAAAACAATTATGCCACTCTTTCCTTAATAATATTTTGTACTCTTCCCAAGTATTGCCATACATGGATAGAAATGTGCAGTGAAGTGAAAGCAGTGCTAACTTCCTCTGTTATANTACTCTTCCCAAGTATTGCCATACATGGATAGAAATGTGCAGTGAAGTGAAAGCAGTGCTAACTTCCTCTGTTATATGCGAGCATTGTGTGTGTTCCAGGAGAGACAATGCTGTGGAAAGCTAGAAACTTTGGAGACAGGGACCTGTTCCAGAAGGCACAGAACATCCGTACGCCCTCGTGCGATATGCTCAACGAGCTACAGGGCCGTGTTTAAAGCGTGCAGTGCTCAGCTCCGTGCCTTCCCACCCCCACCACGCATCCTGCACGGCACACTATCCCACTGTCTTTGTAAAAACTGCATTATGTTCAGTGGACCCATTGTATCCTCCTGTACTGTGTAGCACATTCTCAACATTTCTGTACACGCATGTGTATAGCAGGAAATAGTACTGTTTATNTATCCTCCTGTACTGTGTAGCACATTCTCAACATTTCTGTACACGCATGTGTATAGCAGGAAATAGTACTGTTTATCCAGGTGATCAGAGTTTTTATCAGAGACTTTGATTTGTGTATGTACAGCCTGTTGTTTTTTCCTTTATGATTCATTACAACTTAAAAAATGTATCTTAATTGCCAGCTATAGTGGTGGGATATGCGTCAACATAATCCATAATTACATCTGGTGTGTGGTAACATTTCCACATATTGATTGTCTTACCATGAAGAGGGATGAGAACTGTTGGTGTTGCGGCGACCTACTTATCTGGCTAACTACACATGTGAGCAGTTCTAACTTTTGCCTGTGTTGTACTAGGATTTCTTGATTCACTTAGGCGTTACTCTACATGTCGCATGGCAGTAANGTTCTAACTTTTGCCTGTGTTGTACTAGGATTTCTTGATTCACTTAGGCGTTACTCTACATGTCGCATGGCAGTAAAAAGACAACGTATTAAATGTTTTGCAGTTGCTATGCTGAGTGGACGGCATTTCTCTCCTTTGACAGTGCGTTTCTATTCACCGGTGATTATAATCCACGTGCTGATTCTACCTTTTCTGCCCACGCGATGTCATTGTGAAGCAGATGACCCTTTATCATTACCAACTTGTATGTGCTGAAGGAAGAGGTACTGAAGTTTGTTAGTACAATTTCCATTGGGTTGCCTAGATGTGTATGCAAATTTGCAATTCATGTAGTGCGAAACAAATGTAAACACTGGATTGTGAANCCATTGGGTTGCCTAGATGTGTATGCAAATTTGCAATTCATGTAGTGCGAAACAAATGTAAACACTGGATTGTGATGTAAACACTGTGTACAGCCAAAATATAATTTAACCTTAACTTCAAAAATATCTCTTTGAAGTTAATTTAAATGTTATGGTGTAAAATGTTAGCTAGGAGAGTTGACTGCGCATTGAACTACATATCCTTAAGTAACGAGAGTTATTGTGTTTCCTGTCTATTCTGCAGTGCTTCTCTAGTGTGAATGCAGTCTCTCGCATTACATCTGCATTGTCACTTCAAGTGCAAACTCNTCTATTCTGCAGTGCTTCTCTAGTGTGAATGCAGTCTCTCGCATTACATCTGCATTGTCACTTCAAGTGCAAACTCTAATTGTGTGAAGAAATGAGCTCTTTTTGGTTGGCAACATAGAGCTTGAAACACCATTTCCTAATGCCAAGAGTATGGAGAGAGCTCTGTGTTGTATGTAGTGATGTACTCTCCCAGCAAGTCATGTGAGTCAACAGTTCAGTAGAGCGAACCAACCCTATCAGCGTGGCAAGCACGGTGACCAGGCATGACCGACCCAGTGGCTACTAGCGTGAAACGCTCCGGCGAGGTGTGGACATGTGGTGCTCTGGTGCAGGTGGGGCATAGCAGTAGGTGCGAGATTGCCAAGCAGTGTGCTCATCTCGCAGCCTGGGATGGACAACCACGACAGCACACATGCTGGCTCAGCGTGGCCAGGGCGAGTGTTGTACAGGGGTCAGATGGCAACATGCTCGTGGCTAGCTCTGGGACCTCCTAGCAACATCTCGAGTGTGCTGATGTGTGTGTGTTACCTAGTTGGTAATAGTGTTGCAATGGGCCAAGTCCTAGTGCATGTTGGCTGCTGTAGTTGGTGTGTTGGAGGTTGCACATAACAGCACATACTGCTTTCTTTGTATTACAACTTCAGGTAAACGTCAGTGGCAGGCAGATGGGACTTCCAATTAGTGTGCAGTGTTCACGCTCTGCTGTTCACACAAGTTGTGTAAGCTCGCTTTAAAGTGATTAACTACCTTTACATTCAGTTTAACGCACGATGCGTCCTTAAATGTTTTACTTAGTAAACATGCACATTTATAAACCTGAAACCTATACAAAATATATTTCAACATTTAAATTTTTATACCTTCTGCAATGATCGTGAAAATATGCAAGTGTCATTGCTGCAAAGCTTTGTTAATATTTTAATAATATTCCGAATTAGTTTGCACACCGATGACTAGACACAGTTTACGCTCCAAGGAGACATCTTGACACAGACGGACAGTACATTGCACATTACACCTATGTGGTCGGTCCTAACCAGTGGGGAGATCATGCACAACCTTCATGATCATTCATATATTTGGTAACATGCTACAGGAATGTCCTGCTCCAAGGATACATCTTGACACAGTGCCTGTCATGTAACGTGTAATGTGGATACACCAGCCAGGATTGGTCAGGGGAGATCATGCACAACCTTCATGTTCATTCATATATTTGGTAACATGCTACAGGAATGTCCTGCTCCAAGGATACATCTTGACACAGTGCCTGTCATGTAACGTGTAATGTGGATACACCAGCCAGGATTGGTCAGGGGAGATCATGCACAACCTTCATGTTCATTCATATATTTGGTAACATGCTACAGGAATGTCCTGCTCCAAGGATACATCTTGACACAGTGCCTGTCATGTAACGTGTAATGTGGATACACCAGCCAGGATTGGTCAGGGGAGATCATGCACAACCTTCATGTTCATTCATATATTTGGTAACATGCTACAGGAATGTCCTGCTCCAAGGATACATCTTGACACAGTGCCTGTCATGTAACGTGTAATGTGGATACACCAGCCAGGATTGGTCAGGGGAGATCATGCACAACCTTCATGTTCATTCATATATTTGGTAACATGCTACAGGAATGTCCTGCTCCAAGGATACATCTTGACACAGTGCCTGTCATGTAACGTGTAATGTGGATACACCAGCCAGGATTGGTCAGGGGAGATCATGCACAACCTTCATGTTCATTCATATATTTGGTAACATGCTACAGGAATGTCCTGCTCCAAGGATACATCTTGACACAGTGCCTGTCATGTAACGTGTAATGTGGATACACCAGCCAGGATTGGTCAGGGGAGATCATGCACAACCTTCATGTTCATTCATATATTTGGTAACATGCTACAGGAATGTCCTGCTCCAAGGATACATCTTGACACAGTGCCTGTCATGTAACGTGTAATGTGGATACACCAGCCAGGATTGGTCAGGGGAGATCATGCACAACCTTCATGTTCATTCATATATTTGGTAACATGCTACAGGAATGTCCTGCTCCAAGGATACATCTTGACACAGTGCCTGTCATGTAACGTGTAATGTGGATACACCAGCCAGGATTGGTCAGGGGAGATCATGCACAACCTTCATGTTCATTCATATATTTGGTAACATGCTACAGGAATGTCCTGCTCCAAGGATACATCTTGACACAGTGCCTGTCATGTAACGTGTAATGTGGATACACCAGCCAGGATTGGTCAGGGGAGATCATGCACAACCTTCATGTTCATTCATATATTTGGTAACATGCTACAGGAATGTCCTGCTCCAAGGATACATCTTGACACAGTGCCTGTCATGTAACGTGTAATGTGGATACACCAGCCAGGATTGGTCAGGGGAGATCATGCACAACCTTCATGTTCATTCATATATTTGGTAACATGCTACAGGAATGTCCTGCTCCAAGGATACATCTTGACACAGTGCCTGTCATGTAACGTGTAATGTGGATACACCAGCCAGGATTGGTCAGGGGAGATCATGCACAACCTTCATGTTCATTCATATATTTGGTAACATGCTACAGGAATGTCCTGCTCCAAGGATACATCTTGACACAGTGCCTGTCATGTAACGTGTAATGTGGATACACCAGCCAGGATTGGTCAGGGGAGATCATGTACAACCTTCATGATCATTCATATATTTGGTAACATGCTACAGGAATGTCCTGCTCGAATTGTGTTTCCAGTAACTTCAGCTTCATAGAAATGGTTTTGGTATAAGTTATGCCTTGCTGAAAGACCACTGTTAAAGGCAGTGGTTACATTCCTAAACATTCCATGTGGAAACGTTTTGGAGCCTTGTGCTTGTAAATGAGAACATCAACAAGGAAAACTGTTCAAACTCTCCGTCACACCATTTACTGTTTCCGTTCTTTGCCCCGACAACCATTTGGTCCAAAAGTTTGCAAGTCTTACAAAGATGATCTTTAGAACAGTGTGATTTTTTTCAATTCTACTGAAGGTACAAATATAAGACCGGAGGTGTTAGTCATCAAGAGAACAGTGGTGTAATGGTACAACTTAATTTTGTGGGTGATGGCCCTGTATGACCAGCATGTACCATTGTCTGTGAATATTGCAAACTCATTTGATAGTAGTTTAGACACTTTAAGCACACATATATCAGTGTTTTTTCTGATTTGTCGCAGGTGTTTCGAATGGCCTGGGCGTCTGAGCCAATAATAAACAAGGATAAATATTGTGGCGGGATCATGTGCAGTTCACTTACATTCTCACAACATAAGCAGCCTACAAATAAAATTAACATGTCCTGGTTATATATAGGACTGTGAAATTTAGGATCATGCCAAATGAATTTACGAAATTCACATGCCTTAATGATCGTGGATGCGTCGCAGCTGCGGAGTGTGATGTTCAGATAGGTCGGTGTACAGTGGGAGAGCGAGTGGTGAACCGAGAGATGCACCCAGCTGGTGCAGCTGCTTCGAGTCTCGTATATACGGGTTTGACATCGTATGTTGTAAGTGGAACCTCCTTGTTCCAACCATGTATTATCAGTATTTTATAATTGGTTATGAAATGTATTTTATTCCTTGTTATTTCTTTTTGTGTTCTTGTGGTCTTTGTTGTTATGTACAGTTTTATTGTATATTTGTAATAAATTGGAATATATGACAATCTTGAAAAGAGATAAAGTGTTGGTTTTTCCCATTCAAAAAGGTATTGTTAGGAAGTTGTAAGAAAGAAAATTTTACAATGGCAGTACATTGTGTAGAGAATGTGCAGACAGGCTTCAGGCATGGGAGATTCCGTACACCTTGTAGCAGAGACAAATGCTGGTTTCTTGTTCAGCTGTACTAACCCGCTACTATCTCCCGACTCGACCGCAGGCCTTAGTACATGAGGATTTTCATGTGGGAAGTGTGGCAACACTGCCTTGGTGCGGGGTTTGTCTCGGGGTACTTCCACTGTTGCTCCATTCCCACCTCATTTCACCCCGTCAATGCTCGAGGATGCGGCCAGAACGACAGGTGCGTCCCTCGCACCCGGTCACTGCCGTATCTCGTGTCTGTCTCCCCGCTGGCTGCGCGTAAAGGCGGGAACCGGGTGAAGACTTGCGCTGCTTATTCTCGAATCAATCTTCAAGAATCAGTTATATTAGAAAATTAAAATCTAAAGAAGGAATAGTTGTCAGATACACTGTGTTACGTAGAATGTGTGCCATTTGGCAGGTAAGAATGACAGTCTGTTTTAGACATTATGCATGAATTTGAAGCTATGTTACATGGAGGGGTAAGTAGCGTCCGTCTCCTCCATTGAAACTAGTTGTGCTGTGCGCACAGGGAAGCCTAGCTACCAGTGCATCCCTCGTGTGCCAGCCAGTTCCTGCGCTACGAACAGTGACATAAGGCAGTATTTATTATAAATATATGAAAGGACAGGAATTAAAGTACTCACAGTCTAGTACTTGCCAACAGGCACACAAAGAGGATGACACATTTTTCACGCGGTTGCGCAATCGCGACATTTTGCTGGCTGTGCCAGCTTCTTTGGGTGGCGAGTTGTCCTACAACTCACCGCCCGCCTATGGCAAAGTCTGTCTTTTGAAGTAATATTTCACTTAAAGGAAGTGTGATTTTGAGGCAGAGATAAATAAGGCAATTACAATGGATTTCTTTACTGTCTTTAGTTGTTCAAAATCAAAAGCTGCTTTTCCTGCACACCTGAGGCCTGTTGCCAGTTTACGCAGCGCTCTGGCTCAGTGTTTACTTAGCGTTTATTTAGTGACAAAAGGTGTTGAATAGGCCTTTCCGGAGTATCAGTTTATACAGAAGATGTGTGTATTCAAATACAGTGGAACCGCGTTATTGCTAGTATGGCCTATACGTCTGCCATTGCGATGCACCGTCATTTGCCCTATCATTTGAAAGGTACTTTATTTAGTTCATAACGCAAGTTGGTTAATGAAGCCTTTCACTATAGCAATACAAACATTTGTAAACTCATATTTTTTAAATGTTTAAACACGTTGCATCACAAGTGACATCCACCCATTTGCTATGCCTGAGCCAGCCTTTGTTAGTCTGTGTTGCGTGCCATCGTTCGCATCAGATGGAGAAGCGAGGGAAGAGGTGCGTGCGAATGTTGTTGTGAGGGATTAGGCGTAGGGGTGCGAAGGGGAGAGGTACGGTCGGAAGTGGAGCTAGTAGTGGACAAGAAAGGTGAAGGATACGTTGGATGTAGGCTATGAGGGGGTGGAGGGGAAGGGTACACTCTGTGGAATGTAGGAGTGGTGGCGAGATGCTATCCGCCTACCGCTCCTATGTTGTGGGGGTAGGAAGACTCTGCCGCGTTGTGTGCACTTTTTTGCATCTTACGTTGAGCGGATTTAAATCGCGAATATAGTTTTATGAATCTTAGTTCTGTTTAAATTATGGAGTGTGCTAATAAAATAAAAACACTAAACATTGCAACGAAGTTCAAAATCATATGCGAGGTTTTCAAATGTGCATACCCTTTTAGTGTAATTCATTATATAAAAAATGCAACAATATTTGTGTGTGAGAAGTATTTCTCGCATCTGCACGAGCAGCGACACATTTAGTTCTTTCAGTGAAGTTAAAATTGAATTTTATTTCCGTACAAACTAAATTTTCCACTGCATCATTAAATTTTCCACTGCATCGTTAAAACACACACTCGTAAGAAAAACCGCAAAACAATCGCATCTCACGAAAGATGTTAAACTAGAGTTCCCCACACCACAAATAAAATATGTAAACAGAACCATAACTAGTATATTGTGTGATCATTAACAAAAATAAAACAAATTCGGAGTGTCAACTAGCTATAGTAGTCTACATATTCTTGAGTGAATTATACTGTAGAAATATCAATAGGGCATCTATGCAACTGTGAAGTACAACCTATGAGATGTTATTACAAGTGTACGAGAAAGTGAATTCTGCATGCTAAAAGTAGTAGGTAATGTAAATTTTGTGCCTAAGCAAGTAAACATATTGTAAACTTATGCTGATAATTCACACTTTTCTATAGCGAAACCTTAACATCTGTTCATTGAGCCAGCCGTTCCCGTTAAGAAAATCTCACCCATGGGACTGGAGGAAGTGTATTATTGATCTGCTGTTTGCTTTGAGAGAGAGGGAGGAGGGGGGTGGTGTGACAAGTTAAGAGAGGAATGGGAGGAGAAAGGAAGCGGTTAGAGGGGGTGAGAGACAGGAGTAGAAGGGGTAGCAGTTAGAGGTGACCTTGTCGGCTGCGGCCAGACTTGGAGCAGTGACATGCACAGCTGCTAATTTTGGGAGGAGAAATGCAGGTAGGCAGGACTTAACGTCTCATCAACAGCGAGGTCATTAGACATGCAGCAAGTTGCCAGGACCACCCACCCTCTCCTTTACCAACAAGCATGCCCACGACACTGCAACTAGCCATTCCCACTTTAAAGTGCAGCGTACAAGGCTAGCACACAAGCCGAGGGACGCTAGCGGTTCCGGTTGGCTCTCCATCCAAACTCGTCGCAGCGATGAGCATAGCATGAGGGTTGGTGTTGGACTGATGGCCCAGCAGCAAACAAGGTGCTCCAGGAGAGATGCTGGAGTCCTGAGAGAGTGCCGTGCAGCATCACAGCTTCGCTCATGGTGGTACTTCATTTCACTTGCAAACGGTGGTTGTAAAATTAGCACACTGCCTGCCTAGTGCCTNAGCTTCGCTCATGGTGGTACTTCATTTCACTTGCAAACGGTGGTTGTAAAATTAGCACACTGCCTGCCTAGTGCCAGCTGTTTTCCTGTGCTGGGAAATGTTGCAGGCATTGCTGATTCTCCCACTTTATCCACATCTCCNTGCCTAGTGCCAGCTGTTTTCCTGTGCTGGGAAATGTTGCAGGCATTGCTGATTCTCCCACTTTATCCACATCTCCAGTGTGCCCGCACATTGCACGAGTCCTGGCCATTCTCCAGACACAGTGCAGCGTCACAGCGAGCTGCTGTGTCGTACCCTCGCTCGCAGGAGGAACAGTTTGCAAATGCTATTTAGGACATGCACTACATTTTTCAATCATTTTCAGTTGCAAGTACAGGTGTGACAAAAGAGACCCGTGTATTAAAAATATATCAATATAGATTCTCCCCTGGCATACAATTCCAAAACATGTGAAGAGAGGAGGCTCGTGAGGTGATTTAATTGCACCACAGATAGATCTATGCTCGCCTTGGCCACGCTGTATGCTGGTAAGTAGTTGGCTCTAGGGTACTTGGGGTTAGACGACGTTACCAGGACACTGTTCAACGCCGGCCATGCCTCAGGTTCTTGGCATTGCCTATAATACCCACGTGCTGCATTCACGACTGCTATCACTCAAAGCTAAGATTTCTCATCCAACTCTTCCAGATAAATACTTACATCTCCTGCTGATAAGAGATAAGGTGAGTTACAAGAAATCATTATCATTTTCCAAGAAGCAAGAACAGAGTTTGTAGAAACTCATTACGAGTGCAGTCATATCTCTGCACAGATAACAACTGTACTCAGCATGCAGAACCATTAATGGAGTCTTCCAGGAATTGATGAGAATGACTTGTTTATTTGATAATGTTGCCCCAATCCTACTCAGGTATGAACAGTTACTTTTCATTGTCATAGTCTATAAGCACCATTCAATATTACCCTCGAAGAAGAGAGAGGAACTTGGTTCAAGATGTGTGTGTAGATTACATAAGTGAAGAGTATCTGATAGGACTAATTCCCAATGAGCGAGCCCGACATTGAGGGACTTTAATGCAAGTTTGATGGTCTTCCATATGTAATACATTTGTATCTTTCAACCTGACCGTTCCCAGTGGGATTGTATGCTTCAAGCTATGCCAAGTGAATTTAAGAAATTTCTTAATTCTAGTGAAGTAAATGAGGTTCAAAGTAGTTTCAGTTTTGATATTACAGTAGAAGTGGACAAGGAGAAACAAAAGGAAATCTTGAGTACTCATTCACTATTAATAACAGATATTGATTTAGAGTGATAGAAGGTAGGGGCCCCTTAAAACATATGTTAAGCCTTTCAAAAGGTGAAGTTTCTTTGATAAAGAGTACCTTTATGTCGATGAAATCTTGGTTTAACAGTGGCACGTACTTAGCAAGAATTAGTTACTTGGCTTATTTCTTCTAAGGAACAAGGCAAATTCTATCAATGAAAGAGTCAAACTCGTTAAACTTTTCCACAAGTTGTGGGTAGCAGAACAAGTCCTTGGGAGGGCGTCGGCTACAACATTGTCTGACCGATGTGTTAGTCACCATTTTTTGGAGAGTTTCCACAATAGCTTGAACTTCCTTCTCAATAAACTAATGTTTCTGTTCAGAGCCCAAAGTATGCGCAGAAAGAGCGCAACAGAGCATCCTAATTGGGATTAGGTTGCTGCGATAGCACCCTCCAAGGCATCAGTTTCTATGATGAATGCTTCCTGCGATAATGGGAAAGGAAGAGCGAGCAAGAGGTAAAACCTTAGCAGAAAATTGTGGGATGAATAATGAGAAACCATTCCTAAAGTTTCTCTTGAGGGATGATGGATCCTGTGGATGTGACGTCTCTTTTAATGGATTAAGATGATCAGAGTCAGGTTTAATTGTCTTATTAGTGATCAGATAACCAATCAATTTGACTGACCTTACAGAACATTTTCTTCTCATTGTTTAAACTGTATTTTAGAGCAACATCCATGAACCTTCTTAGATTTTTGTCGTGTTCTTCTCATGTCCTTCCACATATGTTACATCAATATAGGCAAATGTATCACTCCTACTGTAATGTTTATTTTGTAATTTTGCAAGTAATAGTAATTGATATGTGTGGGAAATATTTATTTTCCCTATACTTCTGGAGATTAATACAATTTATTCAGTGTTTGGAACTTGGTTGCAACTTGTATTTATTANTTTATTTTCCCTATACTTCTGGAGATTAATACAATTTATTCAGTGTTTGGAACTTGGTTGCAACTTGTATTTATTATATATATTTTCAATTTTCAGAGTTTATTGCCTAAAATTTTTAGGCAAAACCATTTACTTTGAAATACTACAGTATGATAGATGTAACTGTTTTGTGAAACAGATAATCTTGATAAAATGTATGTTATCTTAGATAGTGTTGGAAACGTATACAAACGGTAGNTTTATTTTCCCTATACTTCTGGAGATTAATACAATTTATTCAGTGTTTGGAACTTGGTTGCAACTTGTATTTATTTTATATATTTTCAATTTTCAGAGTTTATTGCCTAAAATTTTTAGGCAAAACCATTTACTTTGAAATACTACAGTATGATATAGATGTGACTGTTTTGTGAAACAGATAATCTTGATAAAATGTATGTTATCTTAGATAGTGTTGGAAACGTATACAAACGGTAGCTAATATACGTGTCGCATAATCAGTCGCTGTTTGTGTGTCATTTCGATTTTACAGTGAGAGGTTTACATTCTGACTTGAGGTAATCAAACAACGAAACAGGCTGAATATGGGCAGCAGCAAGACCACAGTTTGAAAGAGGTCCTCTATCTCCACTAAATTCTAACTGAATACAGGAATGAAAAATGATGTGACCAATGAGGAGATCTGAACAAAGGTGAGACAGGAGAGAGTTCCACATCTTTGTAATAATGATCGAGAAGACCCAGGTTAGGCTTACATCTTCCCAGGATACTGGATGTCGTCCAAGTGGAGGCCGTAGACACAATACCTGAAGATGGAAGAATACATCAATTAAGTGTTGTAATGATGCAGTATTCTTAATTTTCGGGACACGTGTTTCAATTTCGTTCATTGTTCTTAAGCTTTGCTAAGCTTCGTAATATTTTTATCGGGTTTGAAGTTAAAAGCAGTGCTGGTTCATTTTTTCCGTGATAGTTTGTTTATCGGGCGGACGTTTGCTGTTTTACGTTTATCAGGCGTCTGTTTACCATNACGTGTTTCAATTTCGTTCATTTTTCTTAAGCTTTGCTAAGCTTCGTAATATTTTTATCGGGTTTGAAGTTAAAAGCAGTGCTGGTTCATTTTTTCCGTGATAGTTTGTTTATCGGGCGGACGTTTGCTGTTTTACGTTTATCAGGCGTCTGTTTACCGTTTCGTTTCGAACGTCGTCGTTTTCAGTTTTGTGAAGCTTCAGCATTAGTTAGAAACTTTCAGGCTGCGTCGTACAAATTTTATACGAGAAGTTGGTTTATCTGCATGTTGACAGCGCAGTTTTAGTGTGTACAACAAAGTTTTGTTAACGTGTCAGTATCGATAACGCGAGGAGAGCATGCGTGGCCAGGCCCTTATCGCAGGAGAGGGGGGTGATAGGCAGCACAAAGACGCGTGTGCCTGTCGCCCTTCAAGCAGGCGGCAAAGTCAGTCATACAATGCTCGCCTATGCCTCGTCGGGCGTGACAATAACCCCCACATCGGCAACTAGACTTTGCTATTTTATTTCTCTGCCAGTGTGGGAGGTAGCCGCATTTCATATTTCTTAGGGCCAGTTTGTCAGAAAAGTAATACTTAGTAAACAACTGTGGCTCGGTTCTGCCCATATCTATTTATCTGTGCACGTTTCGTACTCTGCATATTCTGAACTTCGGCTGTGAACTACGTCACTAAATGATAAATAAAGCATAGAAAAAAAAACTCTGGAACTTGAACTTATTTCTTAATAAATCGGCGTCCATTTTACTGAGTCTCGTGTTCCCCCTCTGAGCTAGTCGAGTGCAAGTCGGCAAACGTATAGCCGCTGTAACAGGCGCGCCCAACGTTAGTGTCTCTTTCCATTGATGGTTGCTTGAACAGTGCCCTTCCCCAGGCCACCAGAAAAGGCAGCAATTTACACAGAATTCGAAACAGCATTAGAATACTTAGTTTTTGTATTACGGCCAGACTTGCACACTTTTGCAAAGTGCCCATGCTTACTACAAGAATTACGTGTAACATTTCTTGCAGGGCACTTAATGCGCAGGTGTTTTTCGTTACCACAGAAAAAAGCATTTAGAATTTAGAACAGCAACCTTTGAATCTGAAATTTTTACTTGTTTAGATGAATCTGGAATAGGATCTTGACTTGTCAGTCGCTCAACAAAGTTGATGGGTAGATGCAAGTAGAACGACAAGGATTGTTGCTGAGCTGATTCTAGGGTGCGAGCTATATTGAAGACTTCATCCAGTGTTGAGAAGAATTTTTCCTGGAGTTGTGGACGTATGTAAGAATCTCGTATAAAGTCATCCCTATTCTTGTCATCAGTATCAACTTTAAATTTGCAATCAAGACTATACAACTTTAAAGATTGTGATAAATTGATGCATCAGGTTGTTGGTGACGAGTAGCTAATTTGTACCGAGTAAAAACCTCTCATTGACAGGCTTAACAAAGATATTTTCACAAACTGAAATAGCATCATTATAATTTTCACAATTACATACATACTCATAAATGCTGGGAGAAATGTGGTTCATCAGTATGTCCAGTTTATTTGACTCGTTTGGAGCTGGGTCGAGGCAAGAAATAAATTTGTAATGTCTCGAACCAATGTTTCCAACCAGTAACAGCAGTGTTCAATTTCGGATCAGCAGTGAATCTTTCAGGCTTCAATATTCTATTAATAATTTTAGCCAATTTAATTGTAATAAAACTCCAAAGAAAGGTTTTATTCGACTAAATATAAGACCAAATGACATCAATAAAATAACAGTTGAAACATAACTTAGTAGTGCAAATGTTCACAGAGAAAGACTACAACATGAAGCTACTGCCAGTTTTGAGTTAAAAGAGCTTTAAGGCGACACTTAATAAAATGCACATCATCACCTCTGCACGAGGCACTGAAATAGTCTTTTTGTCGTGCAGCACGAATCGTAGATCATTGAAGTGCAAGTAGTGTGATATGGTGGGGAGTCCCTGATGTGATGTGGTTGTCCCTAACTTGGTGGATTAAGGGAGTAAATATTTACATTGCCTGGCACTATAAAAAGTATGAATTAATGAGGGTTGTTGGGTCGAAGGCCTATGGGTCCCTGGTGATCCTCGGTAATGAATATTACGTCACCATTTATTACAAACCTGTCCATGGGACTGTTGTGGCCATCTCACATGTCTTTAGATTATGTTACATTGAAACTGTGCTGCAAGTGGGTGTAGCACCCCAAATAGCCAGGAGGGTCACGCACCCAAGAAGTAGGGGGAAGACTTGTTTTACTAATCGTTTCCTTGGCACAGTTCACAATTACTTGAAAAGCACACAGGCTCGGCACTAGGCCCGTCCATAGTCTGTTTGGAAAGTTGCTGCGAAGCCACACTATGGAAATAAAGTTGCACAGCGTGCTAAGTCCTGGAGTGGAGTCTCGGGAGGCAGATGGTTCACCCCTCGGCACTAAATGCTAAAAATGTTCAGTGGGTTAATGCTATTGAAGTTTCAAATGGTAACAGCCAAAAAGTGAACGTCACGTGGAGCGCTCTCGCACTGCAGCTTGGCCCCAGTGCTGAATCCTGACTGAAGCAATGGCGTCTGCTTTAGCAAAACCTTGCCCGAGCAGGTGCCAGAAAAATGCAAAATACAACAGACCCTAAATTAATGAAACAGCTTAGGTAGTAAAACACTTGGAGTGAATTAACATGCACTGGTGACATAGAAAAGCCTAATTAAGTATTATTACATCATTAATAATGATGTGGGATTGTGTGGCACAACTCTTAAATTGAATATTTAATTAAATAAAAATAAATTTTTGGCAGTCCGCTGTGAAAAGAAAAGCAGATATGCAACACTTGATTGTTAATTAAAGAATTTACACAATTTATAATAACGAGAAAAATATTTCTGGACTACTTCTTGCCCGAGGAGATTCGCCGCTCGGCAAATCCACATCACACTTTGGTGCAGTTTTTAGCGTACTCTCTGAAGGAAACATAGGCTTATGCAATTACCTGAATGTCTGTCTGGAATAACAATTTCACCCGACAACCGAATTTCACCAAACTGTGCTCACATAAAGTATTTAGTAAGGACATCACACTTTTATAGTTTTTGATCATGTGGGACACTTATTTTCAAAATGTTGGTTACTGGTTTTATGTTATATCTGAAACTATTTAACCAATTCAGACCAAATTTGGTACATTGATAGTGCATTATATATGTATCAAAATTAGATAGTGATAATCTTTTACATTATATCTCTGGAATCATTTAAGCAATTTAAACAAAATTTGGTATGATGGCAGTGCATGATGTAGGCATTGACTTTAGAAGGTGATAATGTTATTAATTAGCCATTTTGGAAGATACTGCAACATGAAAAATATAGCTTCTACGTCATATCTCTGTAACTACACAACCAGCTCCTGCCATATTAAGCATAATACTATTGTAGGCCATGTTCATAAATGCAATTTATATGGATAAGACAAATTTCCAAAATAATTTCCTGAGATAGGACACAACAGCTTAATCTTTAATGTAGCTGTAGCTTCCAAAATGGTTGACAAATCAGTTTAGTCCACTGCAAATTACATAAACAACTTTGTTTTGCAATGTTCCTAATGAAGTTAGAGCTAAACTACCCTCTCAGAGTACATTTCATTGGAAAACAAAATAATCACACTCCACAATGTATTTGTATCCAGTCACAAATTCTGAAATTATTACATGTATAAAAACCTTAAGACTAAAAAAATCATCTGAACTTGATGGAATTCCCATCAAAGTAAAGACTGCTCTTGGAGTGTTCCTAGATTTGTCTAAAGTGTTTGACACTGTTCATCACACGCTACTCATTGATACATTGTACAACTTAAGGATTAGAGGAGTTGGAAATAAATTACCGAATTCTTATTTAACAAATAGAAGGCAGGTAGATCAAAGTCAATAAAAACAAACATCAGTCTAAGATTATAAATGTGGGTGTCCCACAAGGAAGTGTTCTAGGATCACTTCTTTTTGTAAATATATTGTTACACGCTCGCTGCTTCGCATCCCGCACGAGTGAGTGGAAGTGAAGGGCAGCAGTTACGTGATAGCGGCAGCAGCAAGTCAAAGGATTGTTTTGAATGACACGCAAGCGAAAGGCTGGTGGCTGCATATCTGTGGCGCTCACTACTAACCTTGGTTGTATTGAGTTTCTGCATCTATCTGAGGAATTTTCTAGTTTTTACTGCCCCAGATTCTGTCCACATGATTCGGGGTGCGTCAAACTTTCCAGGTCAAGGCGAGCAGAGTATAAATTGTGGGACGGGCCTCCGGGCCAAGGAGTAGTCAAATGCATGAGTGGCTGAGTTCAGAGCGATAGAAGACGAGCGGCGAGAGAAGTGACCAGTGGAAGGGAATCTGCGACTGCGAATATTAAGGAGCGAAGAGTGCAGCTGGCATGTTGGACTATTGGACTAGGATGTGTGAGTGAAAGACATTACAAATGATGGCAACAGACAGCCCAAACACGTGTTAATGACGAGTATGAGTTAATTGACTGTAACCAAAAAAACAGAGACATTAAGGATGTTAATTAGAGTTGAAGACATTAAATATTGGGCTCACTGTTAAATAAAAAGAGTAACAGTGAGACAGATAATTTAATGCTGTAAATAATAGCTGTGTGAATAAATTAGAAATCAAATTTAGTTAATTTATTTTTATTAAGACCTCCATCCCTCACGAACTCTGATATGCCCCCAGGCATTCCATGTACCAATATATAAATGGATTAAGTCTCCAATCTGCACATGCGCATGTCATTCCCTTTGCTGCTGATACAAATGTTCTCGTTCAGACTGACACTGACTCTATATTAGATGACTCGGCTGCTAGTACCTTGTGCGCATTAAATTCTTGGTTTACTTCCAACAAGTTGTTACTTAACTTTGATAAAACTAATTACATATTATTTCCTTCTAAATTAAAAGCAAAAAGCCATACATGCTGTATAGCAATACTAAACTTAAGTCTGTTGAGCTCTTGTTTCCTTGGAATTGAAATTGATTACTCTCTATCTTGGAACCAACAGACTCATCGTCTGCTTAAAAAATATATAGAACTTGTGATATGTTTGAAGTGGTTTCACATATAACCACTAAAGTGTGTGTGTGGTCTGCCTCTTTGAGTTATGTCTATTCTCACATCAGTTATGTGATAATATATTGGGAGCTAAGTAAAGCACATCTTCTATCAGTTTTTACTATTCAAAATAATAAAACAATTAGAAATGCAACATTCTGATAGCTGCCAGGATATTTGTTAATCTGCTGGCATTCTTACTAAGCCTATTTAAAGTATTAAGTTTTATTTTTTACAAAAAAAAAAAAATTGTAAGAATAATATTTATGAACATTATACCCGAACAAATAAAATTTTTTATCTACGAGGGTCAATGAAATAAAAGTCCTGAAATCTGTGCGTAATGCTGGTGTCAGAATATTTAATTAATTACCACTAACTCTAAATGGTATTAAGCAGTACTCTACATTTAAACTTGAGCTATTTAGATTCCTTATAGACAAGTCCTTTTATATCGTTGAAGATTTTGTACAATCATGATTTGTGTATATTGTCCTTGCATTTTAGTGATTTATTTGTAACATGTTTCATGTCTATTTTTGCTTCTGATTATCATTATTGTTTTACTTTATGTTATGTATTTATCTGATTCTAATATTATAAATTTTTTGTACTATTTGACAGGTTCTATAGTATGCATTTTCTCTGAAATAAAAAATAAATGAATGAACGAATGAATGAATAAACCACTTTTCTGTGAGAGGTGTTTTCACGATTTCTTGACATTTGATGAAACAATTTCAGTATGTTTTTCTTTTTTTTCTAAAATTTCTGTGGTTTTTTAAATATAATACAATATCACAAACAATAAAGTATATAATTAATTTTTGTTCAGAAATATTTTATATTAAAGTGCTTGGTTTTATATAAATGTTATTTTATTAACTGCAATTTGCCAATTCAATAACAAATACTTTGATTCACCAGCACGATTCACATACGCAACATAAGGTCGTGTCCCAACTTGAAAGTGTACTCACTTTCAGCTCTTGTCCACGAGAGCTCGTCCGCGAACCAGTGTTGCCAACATGGAAAGAGGCGATCTCGCTACAGCTCTAGTAAAATTCCGCTACACAACTGTTAATAGGAGGAAAAAACTGACCTTTATGGTAACAGGTGATAAAATCAGAAGAGTGAATACATCAGACATTTGTTGCATAATGAAGAATAATTCTGAACATTCTGCTGTCTTCAGCGCCGTGGTGGTAGCAGTAGTCAGTAAGTGCCAGGCGCTGAATTACGTGGTCGTCACACAAATTACATGTTCACAAACTTAGGAAAAATATAAAAACACTAACCAATTAAAAATAATGTTTTACCTTTAAAAAGTTAATCCTCAGCGGATGATACAGTTTGATCTTCATCCTTCGTAAACTCATACATATGTCTACCAAACTTCTTGATGTGATCGTCGGTAATTGGATACATCACACAAAAATTGGTTTTGGTTTGCTAGTCTAATTTAAACCTTAGCAAATCACTCAGTTTTTGTGGATTTTTTATTTATTAATTTTTTTAATTTGTTTTTTTGTTGTTGTTGTTTTATGTCGTCCATCATTGAGAAAACCCTTTCAACGTCTCCATTTCCATGAGACAACGTTAACAAAATTTTAGCTAATTTTGCAATGTTTGAAAAAATATATTCTCCATTAAAATTTGTTATTTTGCTCAGAGCGCACCAACGCTATCTGACTCTAAAATCTTTAGTTTTTCTTCATCTGAAAAATAAAATGGAAGTTTGTGAGCAGTTTTGCTGCTTCTTGTGTGTCAATTTTCGTAGCAAACTTTTTGGCAAGTTATGAAATATCATACTTCTGACCTACACTCGGGTTCATTGCATTATCTAGTGTATGAAATGACATATTTTTAAAGAGTGTGTCATTTACAGGAAACCTTTTAAAATCTTTCTGGTAAAATTGCACACAGATAAGTTTGAACTGCTCTTTATCTGTTTCAGTGCACTCTGCTAATGCTTCTAATGTATGTTCTCCTAGATTTACTTGTTCAGTAGGTAGTAAAACAAGAGGATCATACACATTCAACTGGTATAATTTTTCGTCATCATTAACACAAGAAAAATTTACAAAATTTCCTGCTAGAATCCTAACGAACAGTCTGCTTTCAGGATATAGATCATGGATAGAGACCATTCGGCTTTGAAACTATGCATCAAACTGATTGACAATTGCTAACAAATGAATAAAAAAGTAAAGATAATCTTTAACATATGAATTTTGAAGATCAGTAAAAATGATACCGCTCACTGGAATCTTGACCTTAAAAAAGTACACGCCACTGTTGGAGAACCCGATTTACACAATTTGATAACGCTAGCCATCTCGCCTACTTGGACTTACAATCTATAGTGCAGAAGAATGCATATTCTCTGAAATTCTGTCAAAATGCTGTGCTTCGAAAAGTAATTTGAAATGACGTGCGACAAGGCTTCAACGTCACGACAGCTACAAGGCGAGCTGAGCGACATGTGCAGCCATTTACCACAATTTCTGGTTTATCATTCCGCAGACGATTTTCACAGATTCCTGTTACCTAACGTAATGCTGCCATTGTCAGAGCAGAACCCTACCTAGTTTTTTATATATTTAATTCAAACATCGCCATGAAAGTTTTGCAAAGATTGTACAGACCCTTCGCATTGCCAGTGGGTACCAAATCCAGAAGTTGTGTTTTAATTTTGTCGTCGCAAATGTACTTGACTAAAATACACAACCACCAGCTCACGTCAGTACTCTCGTCTACGAGGTCCAAAAATGAATTGTCGGTAAGTTCATTGGTCAAAATGTCCTTGACATTGGCAGCTAGGGCATACTAGCACACTTTGCACTGCTTTGTAGTACATTATTTGCAATAGCAGAACTGTTAAAATTCAACTTTGCTACTTAAACATTATGTTGCACCAAACTGAAGCTAAAATTATGAGCGGCAACTAATAACTTGTAATTCTTCCATACCTTTGATTCAGCAGTTCAGTCGGCTTGAAAATTTGGTTCGATCTGGTGGTATGTGCCAAAAACAANAATCCATTCACGGTATCTTCGATACTTTTGAAAAGAACCTTTGAAAAATCACCCTAGGAGTTACATGTTCAATTGGTTATAAAAAAAATGTATATGGAAAAAGGTTTTCTCTTGCTTTTAGCACTGAAGCACTATATAAATTGGTTGTTTTAAGTTTTAAGTATATTTTTTCAATAAATTATAATAATTTGTTAAAAGTCCGTACGAATTAACAACGGATTTTGAAGGGACATGTTGGTTATAGCTGAAAAGAAATAGTTCGAGGGTTAAATATTAATATGTATAAATTTAATGCCGTAATTGTAAAGTTAATATTACTAAACTATATATACATTTTTAAGTAGCACTCGTGGGTAAAGATTTCACTGATATTGATTGAAATTAAATAAATTTCAGTGTCTGTCCAGCGGACTCATACACTCCATCTTGTCCGTTTGGGCACCTCTTTTTTTTCAGAAGTATAACCACGCCATATTGGATATTGGAGACGCTGAATTGTGGTTATAAAACTAACATAACACATCCTTTCTACTTATAAGATAATTCTAGGTTAAGTAGTAATTTAAGTATTAGCGTNTAATTTTAGTATTAGCGTTGTTATTTCCGCAGTTTATCTTTGTAAGTTTTAAATAAACTTGCAAAATATAGAAAGGCATTTGAATATTTCCGTTACGTAATTTCCTTCGCAATCCTTAACAGAAAAAAATATTTTAAAAGAATGAAAAGGAATCGATTTTTGGTCAATAACTGGTAATCGATTATTTTCGAAAGCTTTTTGTGGAGCGTAAGAGATAGCAGCACATTAGCGTTGGTTCTTGAGTACCAAATGTTAGCCGTGACTTACACGTCTTTGCGCCGCACGTAGTGTTGTTTTGATGTTGTTGCAGTGAAGAAGTGCGACAGTTTCTTGATGGAAAAGCGATGTACCTACACTGCAGGTTTCAAAATGAAAGTGATTTTGTTCGCTGAAGAGTTTGGAAATCGAGCCGCGGGCCGTGAATTCGTAGTAAATGAAACGTTAGTGCGGGGCTGGAGGAATTTTTCTCACTTATAAGTCGCACCCCGAGTTTTCAATAAAATTTTTTAAATAAAATGTGCGACTTATATGCGATAAAATACGGTACCATTTATCACAGTGAAATCTTTAACCTGAGTGCTACTTCCAAAAGTTTATTATGTAAAATTTAACTTTTTCCTTACACCAAATATGTAAATAAATCTTAATACAATAAGTAAACTTTAATTAAATTATATAATTAACAGTTCCGATATATACTTCAATCTACCTTTTTGTATGTATTACAATATTTTGCTAAATTGATTAGCATTTTTTAGACATTTGGAGAATTTTATTAAAGTATATGACAGTTAAGATTACATGGCATTGTTTCTCTTCAAAAATAAATTTTGGTAGTTTCCACATGGATACTGTTAACAAAATATTTGACAGTTCCCACATGGCTCTGTTTTTGTTTACAAAACGTTTGACAGGTGTCACATGGAAATGTTTTGTTTACATACTGCGGAAGGATACATAATCGGCTCCCTGAAAGTAGATCTTTAGCAGGGCTTCAGAAAATCTTGAAGTTACGGTGAATACATTATACCTTGATATAAAATAAAAATCAACCCACCCTTTTTTTTTCTCGTAATTTTCAAGCATTTCAATATAGACAAAGGGAATTCGAACGCCGAGTTTTACAAATGGGCAAGGAAAATCATTAACAAGAGGCATTAATTAAAATATATATTTTAAGATTTGTATGTGTTCTTAAGTAATTAGCACATTCGGCACCGCTTGAATTTTGGGCATTGTAAAGAGCAGATTGCTTATCTTCCCATAAAACCACAACAAAGTAAGTTGTTATCGCTGACGGCGCTACCAAAGAGGTCGCAAGGTCAGTGGGGAAGACCCGACCGCCACTTGCTGAGGGAAGTACCTCGCTCGAGTGACGTCATCACGTGGGTGCGTGTGTGTGCGCGCGTGTTGCCGTCGGACAAGACGAGGAAGCAGTTTCCTGGTAAGCGTCCGTAGTCACACTCCATTTCTACTGCTCTTGTGGCGTGGCTATCACCGTTCTCTTCCAGCCAGCCTGTCTTGTCCATCTGTCACCTCGGCTTGCGTGAATATGGCAGCTACACTGGCGCTTGCCAATGGCGGCATTGTCATCAATGACGTTTCTTCTGCTGATTTGATAGGTATGTACCGTTGTTCACTTTGTTGCAGTCCCTTCACAGTTATTCCCCGTTGTGACGTTTCAACTTCAATGATTATTTACGTCTGTGGCGAATTTATACGAAGCGATAATATCGCTTATCGCCAAGGGGCGAGGAACAGTGTTTCCAATAATGACGGCTATAAAAAAAAAATTACTTCGTTAACACCTGAATAAAACTAGGGGCTTCCCCTTCTGAGATCACTGTATTTTGCCGCGTTTATGTTGCAAAGGATACAGTGCATGTTGCAAGCTTGAGCGTAGTGTTACCAATACTCTTGTTGCTGGGGCGTTTTTGGAAGATAAGATTTGTGATAATGGAATTACGTCTTGCGTTAGATTGTTTTATTAAACAACGTATTTTAATATTGTGCTTCGTGTTTGTGTGGACGTGATAATACACTAATTCGTCGGCTTGTGTACCACGTAATACAGCATTGTTTTTTTTATATTGCAAGGTTATGTTATGTCAATTTGTTAAATTGCAAAGAGTTATTTACAGTGGCAACTGGGAATAACGGCGATTGTCATCTAGTTATAAACAGAAAAGAGTTTGGAAGATTGTTTACAAACACAAACATTAACTAGACGTAAACATGTCAAACGGCCTTAGGCATAAACGTTACATACGCACAGCACGTGCCATAATTTTTCAGGAAGCTCACTTCCGTCGAAAATAATCGTTGTGTTTTATGTAGGCAGTTGTTTTGTTTCCCTAAAGCATCCGTTACGTTTGTTTACCAAGAATAAATATAAAAAATTTAAAAAAAACTCAACTTTCCATATTTAATTTAGCTTTTATTACATCTCTGTATTAAGTTATGTAATCAGATCTTATTTTTGCCATCTTCATGTACTTCAACATATTTTGTGTAGAAGTAAGGTAGGTATCATTTAGGTAATAATTCAGAGTAGCAGGTTTTCTGTAAATTAAAAGGAAAAAATGATGGAAAGTGGTATATTTCCACACCACTAATTACACAGAACACAAATTTACTATGGGCAGTAACGTGTTACCAATACAAACCACAAATACGATAGTGGGGAGTGCTATGAAAATAAGAGAAATGTGGGGTAAAATCATTAAAAACCCACAAAAAATACAAAGCATCTCAATTTAACATTTGTCCACCCAATTTCGTAATATGTGCTGACGTAACTTAACCTAACCCCACAATGAGCGAAACACTATTTTACATTTTTAATCTAACCTAAGATTGTAGGATGTTAATCGAACATAGGATTGTAGGGTTTTAATCTAGCCTACAATTTTAGTCTAAAACGTCCAAGTAACACCTACCACATAGCCGAATATTACGCACAGAAGCACTCGTCCTTGCACTATCCATTTGTAAATCACAAACCTTCGCACGGTCGGATTCGGACGTGTGCAACACACACACCACTCGCCATGAACTGCACTGCCTCGCATCTAAACTACAACTAACACGGTGACGTCTACACATCCACAGCCAATAAGGTGACAGCGAGATGCATATTTGTTTACGTTACTGCAGCATTACTCCACCAAACATCATGGCGTCCAACGTAAACAAAGCTATATGTGAGATTAATAGACTCTATTCTCAGACCACTGGGTCTGTAAAAAAATTGAAAATTAAATTTTCTGTTGTTCAGATCCTTCAAAGAAATCATTTTCAATTTCCAAAACAAATTGAAATAAAGTAGAAACGCTTGCTCCTACCACACACACTGTTCTGCTGTAGACGAGTCTTACGATCTCAGTAATGTCCGTGCCTCTTGAACATCTTCTTTCTTGCAGACACTAAAATGGATAATCTGACACTTTTGACAACTTCTACAGCGTGCGCACATTTAAGGTACCCGTGATGGTTCTCGTCCATCTCCCTGTCATAATGGGTGGTCCAAATAAAAAAATTAAATCAAATTTTAAATCACCTAAAATTTAAAGGTCTGACCACCGTTATTTCTGAAGAGAGAGTCGCTGCGCTTGCTGAAGGCAGCCCTCCTATAACAAGATCAAAGAACACATCATTTCCTGATAAGAGAAACTTATGTGTAAACTGTTTAAAATTAGTAATCTCCTAGGCCTACAAAGTAACATTATGCAAGGCACTAGTTTGACAAGGAGAAAATGCCTAAATAAATCNTCACCTAAAATTTAAAGGTCTGACCACCGTTATTTCTGAAGAGAGAGTCGCTGCGCTTGCTGAAGGCAGCCCTCCTCCTATAACAAGATCAAAGAACACATCATTTCCTGATAAGAGAAACTTATGTGTAAACTGTTTAAAATTAGTAATCTCCTAGGCCTACAAAGTAACATTATGCAAGGCACTAGTTTGGCAAGGAGAAAATGCCTAAATAAAACATTACCCACTCTACATGTGACATCAAAATGTTCAATTAGTTAAAATTTCAGAAAATTTGAGTCTGTTCATCAAAATAAAATTATGATAAAATTTATACCATTATTTTAAAAGGTAAACAAACAACAAATATTATACTAAAAGATGTAAACATTGCAGTAGAATCATAATATTTACCAGTATAAGTGTCAATGTGAAATGTAAACAAAGAGTGAATTTTATTTATATCCCCACAACGCTTGCTGGCTTTGCATTATCATATGCCCGGATGCTAATTTGTCAGTTTTTTTTACAGTGTCTCTCCTTCACGCTGCTTCGTAGTCATGCAGAACCGTCCCAGCACTGTAAAATTTTGCGCTGTGTCCACTGTCTTTAGGCGTCGCTACAGAAAAAAAGAGCCCTTTGCACCATCCAGAGCAGCGTTTGTGAATCCCAGCGCCATCTATCTGCAGTTCGCTGACTAAACTTTAATGTATCCCGCCTGGCACACATTACTTCGTGTATCTGACGTTCTCTTCCAGGCACACTTTCATCTTGGACTTGGTCACTGCTTGATGTATCTCGTGGCAATAAAAACTTTACTTGATTTTGGAGAGGATGTAGTTGCTGAGAGTGCATTTACCAACTGGCGATGTAGATAATATATTATTGAAGAAATGTAGTTTAGCACAACCTAGGCAAATAGGGTTTTTTTTAAGGAGTTGGTGACTGGCTGTGTGCTGTCATGCACACCCTCACATAAGCTTCTCCAGAACCCTCTAACAGAGGGACCTATAGTTCCAGTCAGACTTCCAGTTCTCCCTCTACACGTTCTTCTTGGGGTCTTGGATGGCCGAGTTTCGGCTTCCCGTCAGATTGAGCTTGGGGACGGCGGTGCTCGAGCACAAAATGAGTTCACAGACTATTGTGGCTCGTGTTGATGTCTGGATGTCCCTGTACGTGCGACGGATAAACAGATATCAAACAAAGCCAAAATAATTTTCTATTTGGGTTTTGAAATTTTATTTTTTTGTTATAAGTCACGACAGACTCTAAACTATATTTCCAACTCAAGATTAAATTATGTAATTTCTTAGCAACTGAAATACAATATTCAACAAGGTGACATAGTTAATGGAAATGTAAATGTTTGGCTTGACCTCTAAGGAAATAATGTGTGAGATCCAATTTAGAATTTTTAATTTAATGAATCTAGAAGAGTTTATTGTTTGAAAGTTGTTTGTTAACTGAGTAGTGTGTTGTGTTCATCTGAGAAATATTAATTATATTATTATATATTACAAGAAATATTAATGTAGTTATGTTTTTATGCCACAGAATATATTTTTGATTTCAAATACAAAGGTCACCAATCCGCTGAATATCTTTCTTATTTAATCCCTTGTGGTAGGAATTGTAGTAGTGTTTCTCTAATAAAGATTGATTAATATCAATAATGTCGGCCGAAGGCAGTTAGTATGTAGGCCCAGAGGCAGGTGTGGCCGCAGCAGCACTCCAGGTAGTACATCAATAAAGATGAAGTGTTGTGTGTGTATAAACTTTGAGTATGTGCGGTAGTATTAAGGAAGATATTTCAAGGTCTCCCCCTGTGTAGGAGAGACAGGGATTGGGCATCGTGGTATTGGTGCCATCAATTAAAAAACAAAGTGGAAACTATAATTGCAACCTATCTTGAAGTTAGTTTTAGTTCAGTTAGGTCTTCTGCATTTGACACGGCTAGGCACCAGCAGTATGCAAGTCCTTATGCTAATATGCACTACTACACAGCACAGTTCACTACGCTCGATACAATCACCACACTGAAACTCGAACATCAGTGACACGACTCGCTCATATAAGAGGCGGCTAGACCTCCTGGGTGATGTATCGCTGATTACTCGTGTATTGGATACGCTTACCTTCTATTCAAATAAGTCCAAACTCCACGCCCAAAAATTTATATGTCCGCACAATAATTAGATTGAACACTTCACACGGAAATAATAGCAAATAAATGCTTATACTAGCACTTTCCATTCGTAAACGACAAACTTTCACGTGGTCCAATTCAGAAGGCACACTAAATGGTCGCAGCAGCACACACCGGCATCTAGCCATCAACTGATCGTTATATAGGTACCGTAAAATTCACAGCGTACAGCTGACTGCTAGTTCACATTTGCTTCCTTCACTACACCGTTGTAGGACATAGTAGAATGAATATATCATGGTAATACATGCAAACAAAGCCTTGGAACATGTATATATGTATTAGTTAACATGGTAAGCCTTGCAAAAGCCAAATATACAGTTTTTATACCTGCCAGGTGTCTCCTTCAAAACACTGTATTTCTTAATATTTGCTGTGTGCAGCGCAATCCAGGGGAAGCATACTTGTCCCTCGCTGGCGACCCTTCCACTCCCCGACGTGAGCATTGCAGTAGTGGCATTTCTGCACAAGTACGTGTGTACAAGACTTTGCATGGATTGGAGTCTCATCTGCTTCCTTACGTTTTACGAATTAGGATTTACTGTTTATTGTAAATATTTTCTTGTTGTGTTTCACCTGTTGCCCAGTCTTAAGTTGTATATGTATGCTAAAAGAAAATGTGATATTTTTTTTATATAATGGTTTTTATCTCTACAGTTTTTTAAACAGATAATTTTCCACTGCATATTTGCTGTCAACACTTGACACTTTGGTATGCAGCGTCCATGTTATAATACTTAGTGTGTCAGTGGTTTGCTGTGCCAGGGCATGGGTTCAGATCCCATTTGGAGGAGTCTGTGTGTTGCAGTGATGATGAACGTGGGGAGCCCCAGCTCTGTTTCTCAGAGCTCGGCCGACTCTCAGGACTCGAGCGGGGTGCATTGGCTCGCGCCGATAGCCACGTCGGTGTCGCTGTCGCCTCTCGGCCTGCAGGCCATGTCTCTCAATGATGTCGACGCTTCTGGAGGTAAGGGCTTGGCCGTGCACTCGGCTGCATTTGCTAGCTTGCTGTCGGCATTTATGTAAAGGTCGTCAAAGGCATCTGTGTCCATTTTAAATGCAAATCATCTGCATTTGTAAGTTTTTTTGGAAGGTACATGGTCATATAATGTTGCCCCGTTCAAGTACAGTTTTGGTAACAAATTGTGGTTACAACAGAATGCACTCGCTGTTTACCTGGTTTTTTGGGTCATACAGTGGCACATGTTCTTTTAATGAACTTCATCTCTGCATTAAAAGAACAGTGCTTGAATGTTGAAAGCCATGATGAAAGTTTCAATGGATGGGCCCAGTGTCTATCTGAAGTTCTTAAAAGACGTGCAAAGTAACTTACGAGAAGACTCTCCTGATGATCCTGAGTTATTGGAATTCAGGATATGTTCGCAGCACATTGTCCACAGTGCGTATAAAACTGCTCGTGACTGGAAAATACATAGTTTTCTTAGTTCCCTTTACTACCTGTTAACAAATTTTCCAACCAGACGTGCTGACTATTATTATTTGACTCAGTCGTCCCTCTTTCCACTAAAGTTTTGTTCCATTAGGTGGGTTGAGAATTCCAAGGTTTTACAAAGGACTGGTACAGTGCTGCCTTATCTAAAGAACCATACCAATCTTGTTGAGAAAACCATCCTAGTCAGAAAATTTCCCAAAGTTAAGTGACTGTGAAAGATGAACTGTTAGAAACTAAGTTGAGGTTTAAGAGTTAAATTTCAGTAACGTTAGGATCTTTCTGTTGCATCACTTCGAAATACTCACAATAGAGAAATTGAGCGACTCCAAAATGAACTGTAAAATGCCCAAAAAGCACCTCAATTGGTGCCACACAGTTTATCATGAATGCAAGTGAAACATATCCAACATGGCGACCGAGCACACTGCCTTGAAGTTAAAACAGAACCAAGATATTACTTGGTATGTAGGGATGCCAACACAAAACTAGTAAGATCCAAAGTCACTAAATAAAACTAAATGTCACCAGAAGTCATTAACTGGGTGTACGAGTTTCAGTTCAGTCCATATACTTTCCTTGTAGATTACCAAAGCAAACATCAATCCCTTTCTTTCATGTTACCAATCTCAACCGGCTGGTTGTGTTTTTAATGAACAAGATTGTAAATCACGGCATTTCCACTGCAACAAGCGCACGGAAATTAATTGTTATTTATTTGACGTAAAAATGTAACCTGTAAGACTCATCCGTCTTCTGACATTGGATTTCCAGTATCTTCAGCAAAGAAATGCTAGTATTGCAGTTCAAGAAAGATTGTCATGCATTTCGTGTTTAGTTATGCTCAAAGTTGATGAAGGAATGCCCGTTATCTTGTAAACTTGTCAAGGGTGCAAGTTGCCTTGCCCCAGACGTAAGGATGACTTCATCCCTAAGAAACTGTGTAACTGCAGCATTAGAAGTTCTGGTTGGACACAAGTTAATTGTGAAGCTGCAGATTCAGCTAAACAGGTGTATTTGGATCTTCTAAATAAAACACAAAACACGTGAGAATTTTCAAATTTTCAATAGTAAGAATTACCAACTTTACCATTTCATGTACCAATTTCATGCTAAGGAGAATCTAAATTTTGTGTAGCAAATCCTTGTCCTGTTTCATGAAACTGCTGCAGTAGAGCGTAGTTTCCCCATCAAAAAACAAAACAATGCTTAGTAGGAAACTTGCTAGAAAACAGTTAGTGGCTCAGCGTTCATTTTATAGTACAGTTATTTCTGCTGGCTTAGTTAAAGATGTTACAATAACAAAACAAACTATTCAAGCCTTCAGAAATGCATCAGCTGAAAGAAGTGAAGCCCTGAAGAAAGAGAATCCCAGTGAAGATGATGGAAGTATATATGAAGAAATCAGGGCATTAGAACTGAAAGAAAGTGATGTTCAACAACAAGCAACAGAGGAGGCTAGGCCTTGCAAAGAGAAGTCAAGAAACCGAAGTAAGAGTTGTAAAATAAGGGATAGTATATTGCATTTAAGAAGTAGAAGCAGCAACAGTGAAATAATGATGGTGACACCAATGATGAAGATGCACAAGACAATAAGTACTGCAACAAGTGTTTATGCATTTATTGATGGTAAAAACATTTATCTGTACATATTCAAATCTTAAATGAATGAATGTGTAATGCCATTTGGCTGTGGTATATTAGGTAGCAAGCTGTCTTTGTGTGTTGTACATAACTATTGACTGAACATTTCAGTAACAAGACAGATGCTGTTTGGGGAAATGGTTGTGTTTAAAAAGTACAATACAATTACGTAGCTTTAAAACATTGTTTATTTGAGGAGGCTAAGACATGTTAGCAGCAGTAAATTTAATATTGCGTAACATTTTAAGTTATACTTAGAATATGCTGGAATTTTAAATCTCCAAGTCAGAAGACACCCTTGGTATATAGCAGTATGTTAAACTTTTCACACTTGTGCTTTTACACAAACTGTCACACATGTTAAATGCAATTCACATAGAAACCTCAGGAGCAGGTGGTGGTTGTTTTTTGAATGAATCTGCCAGTAAATTGATTTAAAAGGATAGTGCTCAGTTGTTATTTTAAATGTTAGTCGTTTGAAAAATGTTTCATTTTCAGAAGTAGTGCAAATAATGACATGCTAGGCAGCTAGTGCTATGTAGCAGAGATGTGTGCTACGTAGACATGCGTAACACTCTTGTAACTTGTGCAGCTCCATGCCTTACGATACGAGAACAACCAATCGACAAGTTCAGGTTCCGGTACAAATCTGAGATGTTGGGGACGCATGGCAGCATCGTTGGCCGCAACTCTGAGAAATACAGGAAGAAAACGTACCCCACGGTTGAGGTGAGTACATCCACGAGCGTGGATGTGTCAACCCATCTGCGACTATTGGAGTTGCTGGTAGGTGTTGGTTCCCGTTCCCTAGTGTAACCACATTTTGAAGGTTGGAGATAGCATTAATAGTGTGTGCTGTAGTAACAGAAATACACTCATTTGCAAATAAAATTAGATCACACTGAAGGTGCGATTGCAGGGGCACGTAAGTAGGTACAGGCATGGGACATGGTATTATGTATACAGAAAACATCAAAATATTGTACCACTTCAACAGGTGTCCACACACAGGGAAAAGTCAGGGAATTTTCACCTGGGTCAGGGTAAATAAATGTAAGTAATTGCTACACTGCAAAAAATGTTTGTTGTGAGAATGCAGGATAGTGTAGTATTAGGCTAAGCATTTGAAAATTTTATATTTTAAGTTTGTGAACTGGCAATAATACATCTTACTAAGTGACGTATGGCCTATACGTATAAAGTATTTGTATGTTTGTAACGGCCACTTGTTTGATGTTAATAGCATTTATCACAAAAAATATTGATAGAGTGAATCAAGTGCTTGACGTGTGGTGCGTATATAGACTACTGCTTTTTTTTCTGCTGCAACTATGTATTATCACGCATGCCCCACAAGTGATACAACCATGAATGGCAGCTACCCCAGCCGACATTACGTCTCTTTAAAGAAGGCGGATGCCTGGAGACCGTATCGTACCTGAAGGAAGAATGTATTAAATCGCCCCCGCCTTAAATAAAACCTCGTGAAATGGGAAAACACCAGTAATGCTGCACCTGAGCTCACGCAGCCGATGCAACCCGCACAAGAGGAAGTCCTGCTTCCAGCCACCCCGAGAGATGGCAGCAAGTACGGCTCCGTCTACAAGGGAGGAACCATCCCTGCCGAATCTATCCAAAGGCCAAAGACACCCCCAGCGCAGGAGAATATATGTCCCTGCACCACCGCAAAATGGGAGTTGATCTTCAGCAGCTCGCTCAATCACCTCGTGTGCTGGAGCTCTTTGCTCTGTCTGCCTCTCTTCCGCTCTCCTCATGAGAGACCAACTGTCGATCACCAGCTAACAATGCCAGACTTCTTCAAGTACTTGTTGCAGCCCCAGAAGAGCCCCCCCCCCCCTTTTTCTTTACACTTGACACTTGCCGTCAAACTCACACCCCATACTTCCCTTAAGTCTCTTCAGAACATCACCAGCTTCAGTTAGGGTTTAGTTGTTATCACGGCTACCTAGTTGTTGCTCTGTGCTCTTCTAGTTCACCCTTCAGGCAAGGCTCTTCAAGCAGACAGGCCCCTTCACCTGTCTTTGCTTACCTTCCGAGAGTTAATCAGTGCCTTGTTTCCAGTAGGAGAGTACGGGTCACAGTGTTTTATCCTGGATAGAATAAAACATGTATACAGTTTAACCACCGTCTGCTCTTTCTTGGGTGAATTGTGCTTAATCATCCCTGGTAAGCGTCACCCCACAACGGAGAGGCAGGGAACTGCTGATTTGATACTGATTTTGCCGAACTTAGTATAGGACTGCGGCCTGTCCCCTAAAAAGGACTTGTCGTACGTCGCCAACACACAACCCATTAGACGGCCACCCGTACGGTAGAGCCACAACCACTAGCAAGAGACTAGATTCCCCTTGTCAGCTAACCCACAACCTCCACAGCTCATAAACTCGCCGGAGGGGCAAGGAAGGACTACCACCTCTGGTGTACTCTCTAGCTAGGGTTATCGTTGCCTGCCACTCCGTTGCGGAAGTGAACGGTAGCACCCTATCCCTGGTAAATGCTGTTCATCCACAGGAGGGGTAGTAAGTAGAGCAACAGGAAGGCAGCGGCCATCCTAGCTGGCAAGCAAGCAATGTTTAAACAACCCGTCCCAGCCTTCAGCTAACTAACCCCCCAGGAACGAGCTCACGCCACCCACCGACTGTTGAGGCCTTACCTCACAGTTCCTCCCAGTCACTTGTTTAGTACTCTGGTGAAATTCCCTGGAGCTGCACACACAGTTGTCGAGTTCCTCCGCTTAGGCCTACCTCTGGAACTAGGCGTCAAGCCAGCTGACGACGTTGGACCAGCACCAGTGGACCGGAGGCCCGCCTCGCAGCCGAGCTAACCAGTGGATGCCGTCACCACCAACCAGCCAGGTTAGGAGACCAGATACTGGATGTACGTCGACCAGCACCCGTGGCTCGGTAGCGAGAGTTAAGCCAGCGGCTCCGCCAACCACCCACATACGTAAGCCCACACTAGCTCAGCTAGACTTTGTGCCAAGTCGGCGGCTTACCCGCCCAACCTTATACAAAGACACCGACACCGTCAAGGCCAAGCGCCAGATTTTACAGACCCTGCCACAGTAAGGTCTGTACCCCTGTACCTGTGCGAGACTGATCTAGCACAGAACTAAGAGACTTACTCCTATTGAGATGCTGACACGCTCCTGTCCCTCGACCGTAACACGTCATGCTGGCCAAGCTTGTTTGGTTCGTGGCAGTGTAATTTCATGCTAATTCACTGATTATGTGTTTGTTCTGTCAGTGATGGAAAAAATATTGTTTGGAAGGCTTCAGTGTTCCTGACAATAGGTCAGGGAACATGATAAGAGAAAACAGGCAAAATTCAGGGAATTCCAAATGAAATTTCAGTGGAAATCCTGTATCTCAGGGGACAAATGTTTAGTATGGAGACAGGCGGCGATACGGTCGGGTACGGAGGCATGCAGACGTCGGATATTCTGAAACAGGTCTTGCTACAGGCCGAAGTTGCCGTCCAATCTGGTCCCAAATGTTTTCAATGAACGAGAGGTCTGGAGACCTTGCTGGCCAAGGAAGCATGTTATCACGAATGCAGGCCAGAGATACCCGTGCTGTGTGAGGCCAAACATCCTGCTGAAAAATGGTGTTGTCAAGCTTCACCAGGAAGGGGAGCGCACATGGTTGCAGAATTTCCTGGACATAATCACCACGCCAGTGGGGTGCGGGAATGATAGGAAATGGCACTCCACACCATGACACCTCTCTTTGGGGCGGTGTACCTCTACAATGAAGCATGGGTCACTGTGCTGACCGAGGCGTTTCCAGACTCAAATTCGGCAGTTGTCTGTATCCATACAACACCCGTGGAGTGCTTACAGCCTGTCTCAGGATAAATGCTGGTGGTTCGCCAGGGTCGAGCCAAGCCTTTTTGACAAGGGGGTGGGGGGGGTTTCTCTCTCTCCCTCCCCCTCCCCAGCTCACTGCATACATACTCGCAGTGTATGCAGAACGGTTCTAGTGGCGATGATGGGGATATAGCCCCTGGTGGCACATACATGTATGCGAACAGCATTTAACCCAAATGGGTCACTTGTTGGGCTGTGACAATATTGTGTGGGAATCTTCGTTATAGGTACTTGCACTATTTGTTTATGGTGATCAATTTTTTTTAAAACGAGGGTTTGTATAAAATAAGTGAGTTAATTTGCAATTCTCAAACTTGTGTCACTTTATGGTCTTTGTTTACATGGTGCTCGCAGGTTAGCAGCCGGCCTCTGTTTAGCTTTTGTCATAATAAAATATTTAGTACATATTGCTGTTTTTCATTAACTTGTCAAGACATTGTGGTTAAATTTGGCTGGTAGACATATATTCACTGGAATTAGGCGACCATCTTGAGAAGTGGAAGCAAGCCTACTTGCCAAGTTGCTGCCATGCACACTGGTGTTAGGTTGTAATCCATGTCAATTTGCTGGCTTGTTTCTTCGCAGCCTCCTCGCATGCATAATGTTTCATGGATGCCGCGTATGAGCGAAGCAAGGGGGACGGGGGTGGACATTCCTCTACTTTTCAGCCTCAGGGGCATCGCTCTCCTGTGTTCATAAACATTGGTTGGTCACTATTCCAGGTTATTGTAATTAGTATTTATAACTTATTTTTGATTACTTGCCTCATTCGTTTTCAAATATATCTTGTTCATAGGTTGTTACATAACTAAAAATACCAATATTCCAGTAGAAAATATTTTATGTATTTAAAACCTTGATCCACATGAAATAAAGAGTTACATATGTGCATAGCTGCATGCACATGCATACAGGGCACAGTATGAAAGAGAGAGGGAGACAGAGAGATTTATTTAATTGAACACTGGTATTGCCTCACAGTTGGAGGCTTGTTCGTCTTCTGGAAACAAATAGCTGACTTATTTAGACAGTTGCTGTGACACACTAGCAGTTTTGAAGTGTGTAATGTCTCTGTTGAGTTGGCAGTTGTGTATAGGCCGCATCATGGAAGGTGTTGTTCTGGTTGGCAGTCGTGTGTTGATCGTGGTTTGCAGCTCGTGAACTACCGTGGGACAGCCATAATCCGGTGCTCACTGTACACAGCAGAGACACGAGGCGAGAAGCGCTCGCTCCACACGCACCGCCTGGTGGTGCGGCAGGGCGCCGAGGACAAGGACGATCCCCACGACATCCTCGTGTCCCCGGAGGCGGGCTACGTTGCTGTGTAAGTTGTGCTCTACTTTGCTCTCTGTAAGCTGCATTGCTTTGTTTGCTGCCATGCTGTAATATGCCTTAAGCTACTCCAAGTTATATATAGGTTCTCTGTGGTAAAGAGAGCACTTTTTAACAACGTGCTTCAGAGTTCCTTTCATCTTATTTGCATCCTTTTTCCAATTGTTAATATAAAAATTGCCATCTGACTAATAAACACAGTGTGTACATTTTGTGGCTCTTGAAAAGTTAACGTCTGAAGGCCAAATTTAATTATAATTTTTTTCAGTGTAACCTTTATGTATTGAACCCAGATAGATTAAAAGTCAGCATCCAGGGAACATATTCTGCAGTCCCATTTTGGATTTGTCTGCATTTCAAGCTCACGTTCATTGAAAGACCACCTGTATTGTCAGTCACCTGTGAAATGACAGACAATCTACTGTATTATGCCTGCTGGAAGGGTTTTAGAAAGTGATCACTTTACAGCGAATAGCCTATTTTTGTTATGAGTATATAGACTGTTCTTTGTTAATTTAGCACTTTTGAAAAATGTTGCTGCCTTTTATCTGCATATATTATAACAGGCATGCGCCCTGTAAAAACTGTAACAACACAGAAAAAGTAGGTCCATGTCTTAAATGAAAAGTACTTGTTGCGTAAACATTTCTAAATACTGGAATGATTTCTTTTACTTTCTGATTTTTAATGCACATAAGTGTAAGAATGAGTAAAATTGTACAAAATTTACTCTTACAATAATTTCACAGCTTAGTCCAATGCATGAAGAAAGTGATCAGACCCATTGCAATGCTAATTGTACATATGGTGGAAGAATACACAATGTGTGTACAAGTAGATCTTGAGCTGGGCTTTCTAAAGTGCTCAGTTTACTGTGAACAGCCTTTATGTGTGTAGGGTAAGGGAAGCAGGGATAATATCAGCAGGCTTTACAATATATAGGATGAGTGTTACCAAACTCATCTCAAAAGGAAGAAATACAGTAAACTTCACTACAACAAACATGAGACCAGAATTATAGCCTGTTTGTATAAGTGAAGTTATGTACATTGAAAGCAAAATTTTCACTAAGACTCTTTTTCTGCTTCTCTTTTTATGATTAATAATTTACTTACAGGCTATGACAGTTTAGTAAATTATTAAATTGCCAATAATAAATACAGGGAATTCAGCAATTCCAATGTTCACTGACAGCTAATGGTCAGTGCCCGATGACGGCTCCTCCAACTGTAATGCTGGTGGTAGGAAGTGGTGGCGATGGCTGGAGGCTGCGATGACAGCAGGAAGACATTTGAGTGTAAACGTGGTAAATTCTTCCAATTCAAAGCGAGGGCTGCCATCCCCGACTTCGGCATTTCCGATAAATCGTGGACGTATGCCGCTCCGAGCCAATCGTACTCCGCCCTTCCGGTGGGCATGCAGAGCATTGGTGGGGCGGTCTGGTAACTGAAAACCCACTAGTGCTATGGAAAATAAGTGGAAGCATGGGTTGATCGGGTTGGTCCCATCAGAGGTTCTCTCTGGTGTACCGATCACTAGAGGATGGACTCGTGCTGGAAGTGGTTAACTCTCTATGCTGGAGGAGGTCTGGAGAGATTCCCCCTCTTAAAGAAAGACCGGGCGGTGAGCGGAAACCCACTCCGGTTGTGTCCTAGAGACACGCTAGGGGTCCGGATAGTACCCCGGCCAGACCACACGCTTGGTGTCTGAGTACGAGGGTCTCAGAACCTTGTGGAAGGGTGCTTTTGGCTGTACTTGGGTATCAAGTCAGGGCTTTGGATTTGGTTACCTCAGGTGCACGACTGGGACTTGTGCGATGAGAGGGAGTGATCCCTCTTCCCTGCCGAGTGGGCAGCCAAAGTGCGTGATGGCTCATGGCTAAGAGTGCTGCATTAAGACATAAAAGTATGGTGGCTGAGAGGCTACTGTATTTGCATCACGTATGTATGTTCACTTACAGCGCCATGCTTGCTGGCAAGGCCGGCACGGAACCAGGAAAAATTCATATTAAGATAGGATTTAAAAATGAATGACTTTTAGATTTTAAGAAGCTTTTATTAAGTAATAAAGTTAGTGCTTTTTGTATTTAACATATAATACATTTTGTAGATATGTTTTTATATATATTATAAAGTGATATTTTAATATGTTGTGTGTAATGGTTTTATTTTAATTGGTTCTAATAATTAAATACATTTTATATAAAGCTCGGAGGGGTTGGTCCAGCTGGTGGAAACCTCCATGTGTCTTGAAGACAATTAGAGATTCACCCTGTGTGACTGAAGTTTGAATATGAGAAATCCTGTCAAGGCCAGTCGGTTAGTCATGTTGACTGTTGTTTCAGGTTCCAAGGAATGGGGATCATCCACACAGCAAAGAAGCACGTCGTAGACGAGCTCATTAAGAAGAAACGTTGCAGGCTGCTGGAGAAATACAGAGCCAAGAACAGGGACATCACTTTTCTTCCCACCAAAGATGAGTGTGAGGTAAATACTAAAATGTTTCCCAGTGTGCTGGAATTTTCATGGAACTGCTTTTTCAAGAATGGAAATGATCTTGTCCTATATGGTTTACAGCACTATAGCACTCAGATGCAGTATTACTTCTCAAGCATTAATATGTATGAGCATGTGTAGAGTTAGTGATATGGACGTGAACTGGTGGGGAGAAAATGGTTGCTTGGTAAGTTCAGTAGATAATCAGGGAGAGGGGTGTCCTCTTGTGACAGGTCTGGTGCAGGCTGGAGAGGCCTTCACTACCCTAGTGAGTGACTCTTTGCAGTTCAGGATTTGTCACTTTTACACACGTATGATTGCCTTACACATGTAAGACAGGATGGCTTTATTATTTACTTTGGATGTTCAATGGTGGAACACAAAATAGGGACGAAATTCCCTTCAAAACGCGTTGCCCGCCACCTTCACATACCTAAGCTGCCATCTTGAGTCAACAGCAACAACAACAAGAACCAACTTCTGACGATACACGAGAACTTGTTCTCATCTCGCACTTAGTACAAGAATGACCAAGTAGCATTCAAATAGACCTCTCAAATAACATTTCGCACCATTGGGCTGGGCAGAGCAAGACTGCCAATTTGGGGCTAGCTCAGGCTGGGGTACTGAAGAGTAGCGGTTCAGTTGATAACCAGGTTACACCTGGAAGAAAGAGGCAGCCGCATGGCAGAGAGGGTCTGCATCCAGCTCGTCGAGCACCCACATGAACCTCATCTGGCACGTACCTCGTGCAGTATCTCCGCTGCCACCAACGCCGCCGAAGAAGACGCCTACCTTCATCTGACCAACCTACGGTACTAGGGTTGTCAGGCTCCTTAACGTCATACCCGCTTATACCCCAATCAGGGTACCCACTCGCCCATCGCTAGCGAGCGCGCCACCCAAAGCTCAACGCTCAATCATAGAAGTGGCCAAGCTTAGCAACGTCGGCACCAGGAAGAACCCCGTGGAAGTGGCGACTACTGCTTTACCGTCGCCGGAGGGAGGGGGGGGGGAGTACCTTGCCACCGCCCTCTAACTGCCAATCCCACTAAGGGTGAGCGGCAAGGTGACAACATATATTTTCTTCATACCTGCCAACTTTTAAGAGTTGTTCATAAAATTTACGGATAGGTGCGTTATTTAATGGGTTTACGGAAGTTTGTGATTTTTTACCAAATTAAAGAATGTTTTGTTAGAAGTTGGCAACATTTGCTTTGCTGTAAATTTGGAGGTGTTATAAGATGTAAACAAAGAAGACCCTTATGTCAATTAGCTGTCGCTGACGAATCAGAGACTCCGTTTGTTTTTGTCTCTCTCCGTATTCACCCGTTCGGTTTCAGTCAATAAAATTTACCTGCCCAGCAGTTACTAACCATGGCCGTAAAGCGAAGCCTTTGAGATGCTGAGTCGCTCTGTGTTGTAAAATTTTCGGTCAACAATTGGAATTTTGCTGCCTAGTCGTTACTAAACATCGTTAAGAAAGTTTTAAGGTGCCTGACATGTTTTGTTCGCTTTATGCATCATACAGTGTTATGGAGGAAATTATTTATGCCTTCGTACCGCTTACGTTTTTGTGGGTCGTCATTTGTTTTTAGAGCAAGCTGTTTACTTTGTTTGTGTCTGCAAGATAACAAAATACGTACTAAATCACAGCATGACTTGTGTACGGGATGCAGCAGATGGTAACTTGTGAGCTTTTTTCATGTTATGATTTTAGGTTAACAGTAGCGGCAGTGAATGAACTGAGGTCTTTTATTGTGTTTTGTGAGTTATTTCATGCTTGGTTTTATCTTGTTCAAAAATGAACAAGTTAAACAAAAGGAAATACTTCCAAATATGCAGGGATTTGTATAGTGCCCATTTTTTGTGTATACAGAAGTCTCAAAAAGGCGAGAAATTTGTGTTCGGCACCGTGTGTAGGTGTGAGTTTAGCAGCCTATCGCACACAGTGAGAAACGACATAACCAGTCATCTGAATTACCTGAAACACGTTGGGCAATTAAAAAGCCAGGAAGAAAACAAGATAATTCCCTTTTTTTTTTAATACTGCAAATGCTGACTTAGACATCATGAAAGAAGAATTTTTTTCGTTTTGTTGTTAGTTGATCATAATATTCCACTTAGCACAGCAGATTATGCTGGTGATGGGTTCAGAAAAATGTTCCTAAACTGTGAGTGTAGCAATCAAATTCTCCTGTGCCCGTACAAAAACAACTTGTATTCAGAATGAAATGGCAGCGGATGCAATGCCCGAAGTTGTTCAGCGTTTGCAGACTGGGTCATTCTCTGTTTCAACAGATCGAAGTAACGACTCAAATAAAGAGTTGTGTCCCATAGTGTTCACATTTTTTGACAAGCTGGGTAAAATCGAGAGTACAGTTCTTTCCATACCTAACCCAGAGGTTAATGCCATAGGACAACATTTTTCAGCAGCAGTAATTGAAGTGCTTCAACCAATACTATTATATTTTCCAAGGAATGATCACTGGGCTTTGTTTTTAGTTGGCAGTTTATAGTTACTTCTTCTTTTTTCCCCCCCAATTTTGAATATTTGTTGTTTATTGTATTGTATTGTATTGTTTTGTTTCAACACTTTTAAATTTCTGCATAATATGTTAGACAATACATTCTCATTGTGTTTTTTGGCGAAAAATTTTATTTGGCCAGAAATAAGGCTAGGCGATAAGTTGAGAAAAGTATGTAGGTTATGTGATTTATGCCAAATTTAATTATTTTATAAAATTTTACTGATAGGTATTCTGAAAAGTTGGCATGTATGTTTTTTGAATGAAATATGAAAATATGAGACATACATTATGACAAAATATTATAACATGCATGCTTTATCGCCACAGGGAAGAACAAATGCATTTTGGTCATAGAAAAAAAGCTCAAAGTACTTAGCAATAAAAAGAAAGGCTTTTTTATTTATTTATTTTATTCACTTACATTTTTACTCTGACTAGATTCCATTTACATGTCTACAGACACTCGTGATATTGAGATTGTCAAATTGATTTCAAATACATTATAATCACACGGACAAAATAATATGAGCTCATAATGTGGGAACAAAAAGAATCAGTTTATTGTGATGCATTTTGGGTAATGCATTAAAACTTTATCAACCAAATAAACAGTTTTCTGCATAACCAGCATTAAATTATTAGAAAAGGAAACTATTTTCTTGTTGTTTCAGTTTCAGCAATCATCATTGTTTACAAAATGCGTAAAGCAGTGTAGTATAATAGGCATATTTTCGCTGTTGAATTGTTACTTGGTAGCAAATTCTGTAAACACTGCGGTTGCGGTGCTATTTGCTAACACATTGCAAACTGTTTGTAAGCGTTAGCAATTTCTTGCTACTGCGGTCGTGAGTTGGTAACAGAATTTCTGTACCGTAAGTTGTGTTGTGGTAGATGAAACACTTTGCAATTGCAAACTTTGTTGTTCGTGTTCCACCACAGCTAAGATGTGATGCCGTACTGGTATTTATGTCCGCTGTCCACCATGATGTTTCGTTCTTTCAACAATTTGTAGAAATTTCATACTTTTGAATATTTTTGCAGAAATAAAATGCTGATATTTCCCTGGAAATACCAAAAAAATGTGTGTGTTCGTCATACGTGGCCTTGTGATATGTGGATGAAAGCTATACAGATACGTGTTTGTTTTGCACTTGTAATGTGCAACCGCGGTAATATAACTTTCTAATGCATATTTCTTTGGCTTTAAACAAGAAAGAAGAAATATATCCTACTTTTGTAAATGCTTCAGTGAAAATAAATGCGCGTTTGATGGTTTTTCTTATTAATTATGGTTTTTATCATGTTTCTAAACAAGTAATTCAATATCATACAAATGTAAACAGCCTCACTTGGATCTAATGATCGTTGATTTGTTGCCGCATCAAAAGGCAAAATTCAAAAAATTTATTAGTTATGATTGGAATTGGTCCAGCTCTAACAACAAAGGAATGAAAGTTGAAATGAAGGACTTCAAAATAGTTTAATACATAATTTCAAGGAAAACCATTTCAGATGGGAATATAAATCATTCACAATTTTCGCATAAGATATTCAAAGTTTGAATGTGAATAATTCATAATTTACTATTTGCAACTATTTGGATTTTCGAATATTCGCACACCCTTAAAATCTAATAAAGATGCACCCAAAATTAAAAACGTTTTGTTTCGTTAGAAACAAAGTCACATTCACACGTCCCTTTTGCAGCTTCCTGTATTGTGAGTTGCATTGTTGCTCTACCAGTTCTTGTATGTTGTGGTATGCGTGTGTTGCTGTGGTGACACGGCACATGTCGGTGATGAAACAGCTTGCGTGTGCGCACAGATCCGTACGGAGGCGGAGGTAGAGGCGAAGCGTCTGAACCTCAACAGCGTGTCGCTGTGCTTCGAGGCATTCGAGCAGGATGCATTCGGCAACCTCCAGCCTCTCTGCGAGCCCGTCTTCTCCTGCTCCATCAACAACATGAGTGAGTAGTTCAAACTGTGACAAATTAACAAGAAAATATCTTTTTTTTTTTTGACAGATTGCAGTTGAATCTCAACAAAACGACCCCGTGTAATGATTCCTTCAAAATGCCTTTTTTGGGGAACCCTAAAAAATTTGGTTAAGGAATTGAAAAAGTTGAAGGAAATAGGCCAATAACTATGTTTGTAGCATTTATTTTGGTTTCTAACCATTGAGATTTTCTTAACCATCCTGTACAACTCCGAAGAGGGAAATATCTACTAATACACACACTCAGTAACGCACAACTGTCCACCCACTAGAAATCTGCAAATACTGGTTTTCAAATTCGAATAAAAATTTTTTAACATTTATTAAATTCAAAGAATGATATTTAAAAATATGTGTTTACCTTTTATGAAGAACTAGTTATTATTTTTATAATATTAAGTGTTCAAAATAGCACTGTGTATTGCAGCAATCAAAACCAATATTGTATTAAAAACAACTAATCTGTAGCAATATAGAATTAAGAGGCATAAGAGCGATCACTATAAATTAATAATGCATCTTATTGTGACATTGAGAACGCCTTCTGGGGACTTCACACGTTCAGCTAAGATGATTTGTCCGCCGTCTACAGAGTTGTGCGTCACTGGCACTAGACATCTTTGTGTGTATGCACGTGTTTCTTTTCTCTGTTTTTATTTATGTGAAATGTGTTTTTTTCGGTGGGGGATTGTTGGATGTATGCAGTGTGACATGCAACGTTTTTGTACTGAACTGCAAATTTGAATTCCGCGCCAGTCCGACGTATTGGATGAACAATCTGTCCTCAAAACATGGCGTCGGTAAGATGATTACTGTATAGCTTTGCTAACGAAGAACAAATTACTGACGCGGCCGACACAATCTTATACACGAATATTGTGTAACAGCGTGCGCACCTGCCTTTCACAATTGTACTTCACCATTTGTCACTTGAAACACACACAACAAAACGAAAACTTTGTTGCGGTTCACATAATCCAGCCTGGCATTGACCATGCTGATTTTACTAACGTCTCAATAACCCAGAGGACCATAAAACAAAACATTTTGCTCAGGTTTCTCTTGGAAAACTATCAGCTACCATTTTGTGAAGATATTGATGTTTGTTTGAATCAGACTTGCCAACTGTTGCAGCACACAATTGTAGTTATGAAGTCGCATTGTACTATTTACAACACGACACTGCTTACAACACAAACATTAAACTTTCTGTAAAACATGTTATGTGTGCTCTAGAAGTTATGTACTCTAATGCAGTTTTTGACATTTTGGGGGTTAAATTTAATTAATTTAAGTTTAATTTGATCTTAAAAGCATGTAGATGTATACAGTAAATTCTCTGGGACCATTTGATTAAGTGATTTTGCAACTAAAACAATGCAAAAACTGCTGAAGTATAATTTTTAGGCCATTTTTGCGTATAAGGGGTAGGGGTGGGCCAGAATAGGCCTAAATTCAAACAATTCCTTCAACGCAAGGACTAGTTTCCTGGGAACTGTGGATTGTAATTTTGTGTTTTGACTGTAGTTGCCAACATTATCTCCAGTTTCGGAAAGACTGCAGAATAAATGTCATGTTTGTTGTTGCGATTCTAACTCAGGATGCACACGTTACAAGCTACATATGTACTTTGAAAAATAAGAGCACCACCAATCTCAACCCGTTACCTTCTACTCCCCTAAAATAATAGATTAGTTTAAATATATACTAAAGTCTACTAAACGCTGTTCACTGTAAAGTGCGCGCTTTCGAAGCCCTAGTTACTTTTTCCTTTCAGCCATTGTTTATCCTTTAACTACCTTTTTAAATAGATATTACCATGTAATTTATAAACACAGAGAGTATATTCCATCACACTCTGAAATTAATGTCCAAGTCTAAAATAAAATATATTTATTGCCTATTATTCCGAATGAGAGGGCTTTCAAAAGTTCTCACATCATAGTGAATAGCCTACAGTTGTTGGTATTATAGCTTGAAACAAAGTATCTGTGAGAGGAGCTGAAGAAGGGATGCTCAGTTTGTGTTCATGTTGCAGAGAGTGCTTTGACGGGCGAGCTGAAGATCTGTCGCATCGACAGGCACGCCAGCAGCTGTGTGGGCGGGGACGAGGTGTTTATTCTTGTGGAGAAGGTTGGCAAGAGTGAGTGCAACACTGACTACTTCTGTATACTATTCTCACTGCTGTGAGCATTGTGAGATAACTTCAACAAGTTTCAGCCAATGTGCACTTCATTGTATAATTTGGAGCTCCTCGGTTGTGAACCAAGATTCAGTTTTGTTAACTTTGCAACAGAATAATTGATCATGTATAAGATCACTGATGAATATTTAAAGGTTGCAAACATATGAAAGAGTTGCCTGTTTCTTTTATGAAAGGATGTCTCTGGTAATTAGAGGTGTGTGAATAGTTTTGAAGTCAAATAGCTACCTGCAAATATTTCATTTCAGTAATATATAACGGAAATAAATATAATTTCACTGATCAAACGACAAACTGTTCCCACACAAATAGTAATTACATCTTCAAGTGCAGTATATCATTTTTACAAGATGATTTTCTGCTTATATTAAACTTTAAATTTTGCTTCAAAATGTAACCATTAATAAATGATGCACCATACACAAAAACAATTTTTGTGCGAAATAAGAATATATGAGACAGATGCATTGTGACAAAAATATGATAATGGAAAAATAGATACATTTTGGTTGTCAAAAAATATCTCGTAGTTCTTTACAATAAAAATAAATGCTTTATCGGGAAAGGAATTTATTTACTTGGTGTTTGTTTAATTTTTGTTGTCATCCAGTTTTATTTTCAGTGATCATCATTATTTGAGACATGCGTTAAGCCAAATGTTTAAATAGGCATATTTTCACAGTGTAATTGGTAGCAGATTCTACGAACGCTGAGGTTCGATACTTGCGGTTGCAGGAGTACAGTCGACTCTCGTTGTACTGAAAACGCAAGTACCGATAAACCGCACACACAGTTAATTTTCAGTGGTCCTGGCAAAACTCCTATATAAATAATAAATAAATTTTGGTCCCATCACCTACAATTTCAAGCAAACATTGTTTTTTAAGCTGATTGTTTATGCAAACGTCTAGTAACTCGATGTGAAACACGTCATGCACGCTGCCGTTTATCACTGCTCTGCAGCGGGTTATCTGTCTTCCCAACACGTCTGCTGTATGGTGCGATGTGAGAGTCTGGCTTGCTACCTCCCCTTACATGCCTGACAAGAGGGGAAGTGGTTACCTAGCAACAAGCATGGCAACCTAGCGTTCTCTCTCTCTCTCTCTCTCTCTCTCTCTCTCTCTCACTCGCTCACTTACACAAAGGAGGACGACACATTTTCCACGTGGTTGCGCAATTGCGCTGTTTCACTGGCTAAACCATCTTCATCAGGTGACGAGCTGTAGGAAACTGCAGTATGGTGGGAGGGCGCTGTTAATAGTAAACCTAGTGTCTGGGTGGCAAAGTAGGGTGGGGTGGGAAAATTGAAAAATTTCAGGTTTAGCTGATGAGAGTGGTTTGGAGCAGTGATTAACTTATGTTGAAACCTGGCGGCTGCCTGGATTTTGTTATTAATTGGTGAGCTAATTCCCAGCATCTGAGTTCTGAGCTATTGCTTGAAGGTGGTAGGGCTCTCAGAACTCTGGTACTGTAACAGGAGTCAAAATTTTTGATGTGTGCTGCAACTGGTTTATCCTGTTGCACGCTAGTGCCGCCGCGTTGTTTGTCATTTGAATTTCTCCTCGGCAAGGTGGCCTTCTCCTTGGCCGGCTTAGCTCCCCTCCTGTTCCCTCCCCTCATTTCCCTCCCTTGATTACCCTTTTTGTGCGTCATCATTTTTTTAGTATGTGAACAAGTTAATATAAGTCGTTACTTGTCTTGTGCTGCCCTTATTCTACGCCTATTGTACGTGAGAACTTTGTCGAGTCGACGCCTGCTAGAGCTGTGTCAAATTGGAATATTACTTAAATTGTCAGTTCTGTCGTCCTTGGGACGTGTGCACTATGAGCCACATTTTAACTTGTATCGTTGTGTGAGCGGCTGAAATGTGGAGCTATTTTAAATAATGAGTCGTGGTTGCAGCATTTTCTTCTTTGCGTCTGTTTAGTATTTTTAATAATTGTGTGGCCTGGTTTTGGGCAAGCAGTGAGTTAGTCTTTTTCTACATTTTGGTTTTGGTTGCCAGCCTAAATTGTGGTTTTTGGGTAAACTAAATCCAAACTTTGCTGTGTCTTCCAGTTTTAATGTATAGTGTATAGTGTTTGTCTGCTGCCCATTTATATTCATTTAAAGTTTAATTGCTTTTGCTGTGTTTTCACAACTCACGCGTTGGGCGTAGTTAACTCAATATTTTAAACGTCGTCATCCTTATTTCTTATTTAATGGAGCTTTGATTAGGTCTACTGACTGCCTCCACCGATGTAACCTGTTAATGTAACATTTGTAATGCAGCTTTTAAATTGTGTTTTTAGGTAAAGGAGGCTTTACTGGGCTTCTAAGGCTACCGTCCTTTAGTTTAATGGCTCCTTTTAAAATCACTAATCATTATTTATAATCAGTAATTTAATTTGTATTTTGAATGTTTTAAAAATATTGCTTGTTGCAATCAACTTGATTGAACAGTTTGAGTAACATTAACTTTGTTGGAGTAATTGACTTTATACTTTCTTTTTTATGAATTTTTGTTGTTACAAATTTTAACTTGTTGGTTGTATAATTTGTGGATCTTTAAAACTTTTGTTAATGATTAATTCATTCATGAATCAATTGGTGCTGCATATTCTCGTAAACTTTGGTCAAAATATACATAATTGAAACGTGTCATATTGTTCGTTATTTGTGCCGAGTCATACTGTAGGTTATTGATGTGGCCAGCTGTGGCTTGTTTGGTGTCGGCTCTGTGGCCGGTCATTCTCTGCCTGAGTGTGTTGGTGGTGAGGCCGATGTATTCTGCATTACAGTGTTGGCACTGTAGCTGATGAATCTGTAGCATCTACCAGCTATAATGCGTTCACTGCAATGCAGAGTACACTGGCTTTACTATAAACACTCAAGACAGAAGGAATGGACACCGAACAAGCCGTAGCTGTGATAAATGTAAATTTACAGGAGACGCCAGTTGCAGCACATGCAGCATCTCACAACCAGAACTTTGACTCCTGTTACACAACCAGAGTGCAGAGGGCCCTGCCACGTAATAGTAATAGTGGAGAACTGCGATGCTGGGAACTGGCCCACCAACACATTAGATAACTGCACTGGAAATTTGCTCTCTCAGCCTGGTTCGCCTCCTGGCAGCTAGGTTCACTGCCCCTCCCGATAGACTGCCGTGTACCACCACTTGCAGCGTAGAGAAGCTGGTCTAGCCAGTGAAACGTCACAGCCGTACTTCCGCATGTAAAATGTGTTCACCCAACTTTCATGTGTGTGTGTGTATCTACCTAAGAGTACCATCTTGGGAGTATTTGTGTTTTGGGTCTTCTTTTTATAATGTAACTAATGGTTAAGTAATATTACTGCCACCTGATACTAAAAGTACTGTAATAAAAATATATATTTTTTGACATTTTATTTAGACGTATCGTATTGTAGATGTTTCATGTGATACGAGTCTGTTCCATCATTTGTGGTAGTTTGCTGTTTGTTCTGCCCACAGAAAACATCAAGATAAAGTTTTTTGAATTAGATGACGAAGAGAATGAAGTTTGGTGTGACTATGGCAGGTTTTCGGAGCTGGATGTACATCATCAGTACGCCATAGTGTTTAGAACTCCGCCGTACCGCAACCTAGAAATAGAGAAGCCGGTTGATGTCTACATACAGCTGTATCGGCCGACTGATGGAGATTGCAGCGAACCCATCAAGTTCCAGTATAAGCCGACCGAGAGGATAGGTATGCTTGTAACTGCCCATAGCACAGTCACTATAGTAGTAAAATTCATTCAAGATGTCGTAGTAAGGTAAATTTTTCCTTCTTAAACACGCAATGTTTCCGAACTTCTGTTCCTCACACTAATTTTTCCCGTATACAGTCCACTCTTAATTTAATGACTTTTCACGGTTCCCAGGAAAAGGGTCGTTATTTCGAAAGGGTTGTAATTTCTATAGGGTTGTTAATGAAAAATTGTTTTATGGTTCCCCAAAAAATAGTTGTTATTTCGAGAGGGTGATTATTCCTGGGGTCTTACAATTGGGAGTTGACTGTACTTAATTTTGATCAGCAAGGTGTTTTCCGTGCAATATGTTTAATGTGTTTTGCTCTGTGGATTGCCAAAGAACCCTCTTGTGCCACGTGTTGCTGATGATTCCACAACTGCTTGTTAACTACTGGGTGGTGACTGTTCTCAGCTGGCCGGCCGACGCGGAAGAGACATCGCTCGTCAGACACCCTCGAGATAGAGAACATTAATGAGTGGAACAATCTGCTGAACCTGAGCAAGAATATGCCAGGGGCTGTGGAGACTGCTCTCACGGGCACCAGTGACCCTGTGTTATCGAGCGGCTCTGGGGAGTTTGAGCGTCTTTGCAACGAGCCCGTCGACAACCCGCTTGACTCGGCTGAGTTTCGCCAATACCTCAGCAACTTCTCATCCTTCTCTGGGGACTTGACAGGTCAGTGTGGGGCTTGCCTTACCCTAGCCCACAGTAAGGTTTTCAGTGTATCAAAGACTGACATGCTTGACAAAACAGATATTTGTTGGAAAAGGTCTATTTTTTTTAACGTTTTGCAATCTAGTACAGTGGAACCACGCTGTAATGAGTATGGGCTACGATGACACATTCGCTATAGCAATAAATTTTGAATGCAGTATCATGTTGTATATTAAATACATTGTTCGTATACTCGTTTAAAACAAGTGCATTTTTTGTGTTCTCACTTGCTATGATAGTATTGCGTGACACACCACAGACGTAGTCGTTATACGCTTTAGCCTCGCCACAGCCGCGGCCCCTCCGAGAAGAGACGTTACCTGTACATGCTGTTCATGCCTCGCAAGGTTCGCTGCGGTCCAGCTGATAATTCCTTCAGACCGCGACCCGCTCCACACATCGGGCTTCTCACCCCTCCAGCCTNGCACATCGGGCCTACTCACCCCTCCAGCCTCTGCTACCCCGTGTCCCCTGTACTGGCCCTGAGTTTCAGGGATATAAGAAACATGCAGCTCTGAGTTCAAGGCTGGTTCTCGCTGCTCATTTGCTGGACAAAACTCTGCCAGACAGTGTACTAACTTTAGCAGCCATTCGTAGAACGTCACTCTGCCCAAACGCACACTATCACAGCAAGCCTTCTCTCAATCACGAGCCATCAGCTCCGTTGTAGAATGCCATGCTGCCCAGTAGCTCACAGAAGCCTGCCCACTTCTCCCCTACCTCTCTAGCCATGCTCTTAATTGTCATGAGTCCGAGTATCCCTAGATTGAGTAATCCCCCCTCCCCTCAACTCTACCTCGCACCAACACGTCTAATGTGTCTAGGCGTCACACTCTGGTTGGCATACTAGGGACACGGCTCTTCAGGCTCTAGTCAGGGTACAGTCTGGTTTATGTTGACACCTAATACACTCTACGTGGACAAATGAAGGAAGGTATGAAGGCTCAGTATCCCACTAGATATCAGGGAAATGGGGGGTCTCCTTAACGAGGAATTTAAGGGGGCCGTATGGGCTGACGTATTTGCACCCTGGGGCCATCTGGCCCTGGCTCACCAGATCACGTATCTGGGCACTGAGGGTTATGTTATCCCTTTTATGGCCCGCTCAGTTAATAGGCATTAAGAAAACAGCTGTGGGTACACAGCTGTGCAATATCAGTGATGTTACATTAACGTCAGAGGATTAAAATAAAAGAAGAAAGGGTATTAGGCTCTTGTGAAATCTGGGGTCGCATGCCCAACTGAAAAATATGGTTTTCAAATTATGTAGCAGCACGGAGCAGGACAGATTCTGACGTGATCCGTTTAGGAAGGAAACCACTCTTCCTGAGGCCGGTGCGTGGGGTAAACACCTGCCGGAGTCCTGTTGCTCAATCAGCGTAGGAGCGTGCACTTCACGAGGGACGGTGCTCGGGTCTATAGTTACTTGGGGTGAAGGCCCCCTGATCCCCCTTGGCGAGAGGTTGAGTGAGCGGCGTTACCAGCCACAGACCTCAACTGCCCCTCTGGGTTCACAGTGTTCCCCATTTAAAGACCCCATGGCTCTCAGTAAGTGGCGTGACCAGCTTGTAGCCTGAGAGTCTTAATGTCATAATGTGTTTGTTCTCTTCAAACCCAGAGAAAGGTTCTCTCCCCCTTGCACAGTGGCGCTAGCGAGCGGCATTACCATCTGACGACTAGCTAACCAAACACTGACAAGTGGTGGGGCGCCCTTCAATGGGGACTTAAGTTTGAAACTATCGCGGTGATAGTGCGTGCACCAAGAAGTAGATAAGAGCATATGCACACAGAAGGCAAAGTTGGTAAGGTAGGTGAAAGTGAAAGAGAATGATTGGACCAAAAAGAGGTTAACTGGTAGATATATGTTTTATTAAGTCAGTAGGAATTTACAAGACATATATCTCCGACCTATGCCCGCTAACATCTGATGGACAAGGGACCAAGATTGCCAAGCTGTTTGCCGCAGGGTGACAACGCAATATCAATTGTAAGTCAGGGCGAGAGTGATGTCTGTACAACTACGCCCGGTGCGAACGAGGCCCTCGGCCAACACTCGAGGCAAGGAGAAGGCTCAGTGACAAGAGCTTCTGCCTAGTGTGTTGAAAAACACAAGTACTGACAAAAGAAACGTGCTACATTAAGTCTATTTGCTACTGCTGAAAGCAAATGGTATGGAAAGCGTGGCGAGATAACGAGAGTTGCAGATGATGCTCCAGTCAGAACTGCTTGTGAACTGCCCTGTCTGGAGGGCGTGCATAAGAATAAATACCTTAGATAGACATGGCGAGCGAGGGGTGGCTGGCGCAGGCCGCTTGGAGAGGGAGACCTCCCGTGATGCACGGCGAGTGTGCGCATTCGGTGCCTGCCAGCCAGAGCATGGCAAGCGAGGGGGTGGGTCCACCCACTCAGGCTGGAGCGTGGTATCGTGCCGATTGCCGGCCTCTCAGGCGGCAAGGAGTTCACTTGCTTGTGAATAAGAACGGTACAGAGGTGAAATGAGCGGTGGCGGTTGGCTCTACTGTACACCAGGGGAGCACCAGAGGCTGAAGTTTGGATATGAATCCAACAGTGCTCGTGGCACATCGAGTTTACTGTTCAGGCAATAAACAGACAGAATCCTAACTAGGCCGAGTTATCACTCAAAGTATCTATTCTTCAGCACCTTGCTTCCTACAATCTCCTCTTACGTCCAAAGTACCTCGGACATTCTTGCAGGAGTAGGCAGGTGCCGACACTAGATCCCATCCTCGCCTATTGGTAGCCCCTTCTCTACGGAGCAGTGGTCATACGACTGTTGCACCCTTCTATGAGTAATGGGGTTTGCCAGCGACTTCCTGCCCAGCCAAGTCACTTGCTGTGGGCCAGTAGCGAGACTTTCCACCGACACCCTCCTGCCTACACCCACTTCCTTTCAGGTCGTGTCTGCCTCTACGGAACACCCACCGTCTTCCGTCTACTCTATTACCCCCTATGCTTCGCCACAGGGCTGGGCGGAATAAGATAGCCAAACAGGGGCTAGCCCTGATTGGAGGCCTGGTAGAGGAAGTACAGGATGACGACCATGTGTATTCCTGGAAACGTGAGGAGGCAACTCGGCAGAGGGGAACTGCAACCAGCTCAACCCGTGGAAGTCGCAGCGAGTATTACAACCTCTTGTGGCCCGTCCCACGAGCCGTTTCACTACTACCTGCCACACGACCAAAGAAACCAGTAACTGATAAACGGCCTTCAACTGCAGTTCGAGTAGTCCGCCGACTAGATATAACGTCAACGTACACCCCTACTCGTACTTAAACTAGGCCCGCACCTCCCAGTGCACCTCTGCATGTGCAACGGGCTATTATAGAATTACCCATGACAGCCCGCCACACTCCCAGTAAAAACCCAGTCAAGTTGACGACACGTGCTTCCCAGTCGTCTGGGGGAGGAGAGGCTCAGGCGCCGGCCAATGCCACTAACTCCCGCTGGTGGTGCGTCATGTTCTTACTGAGATGAGTTTCTAGTAATTTTTTTTGTAAAGAAGCCCTATACAGAGGTCAGGAGAATGTCTGCAACTTTTCTTTCTTCCCACTGAACACAGAAGTGTGTGGTATCCTTTCCTTCCACTTCAATAACGGCACTGTAGCGCATGCCTGACCGAGTCCTACTCTACCGCTAATTCACTCCCCCTGTTGATCTTGGTTGCCTATTGTCATATTCCCAGGTAGAGTTACGTTCTGGGGAAGTAAAGAGGTGTGGATGAAATCACCATAAAATCCCTAAAATAATTCGACACTGAACATAATTCGACCTCCAAGTTTAAGGGTCGAGTTCAGGAAAAAATTGAATATGGGTAAAGGGGTCACTGTGGCTGAGCTGTTAGACTGCTTGCCTCCCACCAAGGCATCCGGGTAAATCCCCTGCCGGTTCACTCCGGATTTTGGCAAATGGGATTTGTTCCCAGGACAATGCCGCTGGTCGGTGGGTTTTCTCGGAGATCTCCCCTTCATTCCAGTGCTCCTCCATACTCACCTCACTTCACTCTCAATGACTCTCAAGAACTCGATGTTAAGAGCTGCCCAAATCTCTTCACTCACTCACTTTAATATGAGTAAAAGTCAAAAGTATCCCCAACTTAAATAGAAAATTCTTTACAAAAAATGCAGTGAATTCAAATAACTTAGTTCTAAAATTTCCGTGTGGAATGTCAGTTCTTGTGCTCTGAACCTGTCGCATGATACTGGCACTCATTATTCTTTTCTTTGATAAACTGTACAACACGGTTTTCAATTTCTTGAAATCTTCCTTTTGTCAGTCCTCTGAAGGCTTGTTGTGAATGTTTGCCTCGCTAACACCATACTTCCGTGCAGTCTCACAGTTATTCGTTTGCTTGGCGTAGTTTTTTACTATTATTTTTAATTTTGCATCGATGCTACGTTGCATTCCTTTCGACATTGTTTTTACTATACTGCCTCGTTTTTCTACACAATCCATTTTACTTTACAAAATTTCTTCCCCTTAAAGTATGCATCAACAAAATACAAAATGTGCACGAGCAACTCGTTCTGAGACCAGTAATCAACAATTTGTGCACCTGCACTGCAGCACTGCTGAGATTGGCCAAGATGCCATGGTGGCAGTGGCCATGATAGCTGACTGGTCTTGCAGTTCCAAAAACATTGACCCAGCGACGAGCGATGATTTTAAGTCTGCGATTATAATTTGACCCACACTTTGTCCAATTTCGTAAAAACTATAGAATTATTTCCAGGTTTTTATGTTATTAATTTTAACAGTAGCTTGAAGAGGGGAGGTAGCAAACATGGAGGCTGACAAAAATGAAACGGCTATATGGTAAAGGAGAGAGAGCTATGGATTGCATGAGTAGCTGGGAGAAGGAAGGTAGCGAATGAGGAGGGAGGGTGCCCACTGTCCAAGTAATAGAGACTGAGATATTAAATTACCCAAGGCGGTACTGGTGGACAGACACACACACACATGCATGTGCGCGTTCGGAGGAACAAGCTGTTGTGTTTCCACAGAGAATGTAGTCACAGAAGTGTGCGTTGTCACCACATATGTAGATAGTATTTATTCATGATATGTTGTTTAGAGCAATATAGTGGAGTAGTGTCTGTCTGGGCAAGGTTGCTGGCCTAGTGTTTCAAACTTCCTACCCTTGGTGCTGGAGCTACAGTGGTGCCGAAACTGGTGCCATTTTGGTTTTCTACCTGTTGTTTGCATGGCGTGACCGCAGTAAGCCGTTGCCCGAGTAATTGATCAAATGTTTTAGTATGCAGTCCAATCATTCATACCCCAAGTCCAGACACTGTCTTTTTGTCAAGTTGGTGACCGGCAGTGTGCTGGTATGCACATCTTCCTGTAGCTTTTCCTGAACCCTCCTTAATGGGTAATTCTTCCAACAACGAATTTTATAAATTTTTGTAACAAGTTAGGTTGCGTAAATAATTCCAGTTTGATGGAATTCTCTGTCCTCAGAGGGTTCTCGTAATGATTATTGTTCTTGCCGGAGTTCCATGACAATGCTTCTGCTTCTTCCCTTCGGCTTACGCGTGGGGATGGCGGTACCCAGTTACAGCAGGGTTGGAGTGGGACGGTAGCTTTCAGGCTGCTGGTGAGCAGACAAGCAGTTCACATTCAAAGTTTTTATACGTGCACACATTTTTTAAAATGTAATTGTGAGAAAAATAATGGCAAGTGTACCGTATAGTTGTATGTATTAGTTTCGGGTTGAGACTGTACCTGTAGCATGGCACCGCCACCACTCAGGCAGCAACAGGAATCTGCTTTTATAGCTTCCGAACATCACAAACAACAACCGAGTGTCAACTCTTGTAGCAGAGTTGTTATGATGCAAATTTTGCTGTTTAGCAACGTAAAATTATTGATTTGCGTGTCACGAAATGTGATTGTTAGATGCGACTGTTAATTTTTTTATAACCTGAAAACACAGTGACTCGACTTGCACATTCAGTAGCTTGATTTCTGCTGTGAAAAAACTAGACTCTAATGACGAATTGATCTTTGGCAGTTCAACTCAACTCGAGTTTTCGAGACTTGATCCATCATTATCGATAGTACCAGTGGGAAAACAAACGATTGGTGATCATTGAATGCGGTCAGCAATTAGCATTGTTTAGATGAGAATTTAGATGGGAAGAAATTTTTTTATAATGGGAACTACAGTAAAATATAAATAACAGGAACGAGTAATCAAAAATCAACTGTAATTGTTTTAATTTGAGGTAAGTGCAAAATTAGAATTTCTAAATAATTAGTTACATGATTTACATAAATTATTAGACCTTATATTTAATACATACATAATGCATTAAATCTGTAGCTACAAAAAGTTCTAATATTTTGAGTCTGAAAAAATGAGCTCGATTTTGAGTTTTGGTCAAAAACTCGACTCAATACTCTGAGTACTCACAAGCGTTTACAATTTATAAATGCTAAGCCTGATGTTTAGGGCTGCTTCGTTAGATTGTGTGGTGCCATTGGGCTTGCTATGTTAACTGGGGCCACTTGGTGAGCGTGGCTACTGGCGACAATTGGGAAAAGCCCCGGGTGTTAAGAGTTCCTAGTGGCCTGCAAGCAGTTCACGATGGTGTCTTCAGCTTGGCGGAAATTTTTGCAAGTCAAAGACTTGCGCAGGACAAATGTCTTCTTCCTTTTTTTTTTTTTTTTTCCCAGCATCTTAATGCCCATGCTGTGGTTGTGAGCGAGGGGTGGGGGGGGAAAGACCGTAATTTTTCTCCTCTCCACGGGCATATGTGTAAGTGATGCACACGAGAGGGTGTGGCAGTGTGAAATGCCAACTTGGTCCACCTTGCAACATCAGGAGGCAGCACTATGATGGAAGTATCAACCAGGAGTTGGGGTCAATGCCCAGCCCATATAGATGTGTCTATGTGCTTTCTTTGTTGTTGTGAAGAAATTGTAGACATGGCTAGGAGACATCATAGGGTATGGTGTAGACACGTAGGTCTTGTACAATTCTTGTGTTTAAAACTACTGTGCCTGAGTAAAACACTTCAGCTGTCACACACAATCACATGAATTAACAAGTACAAATATTTACTTTTTTTCTTTTGTTTAACAAACAAAAATTTACGTATTTAAAAAATTAAATTATATTCCTTTATTTTTGACATTTTACAATAAAAGTGTCACCTACAATGTGATTGTGGGTATTGTGTTTACGACATAACTTATACAAGGTGACTTGGAGAGGGTCTAAAGTGTGCAGTAAAATGCATCTAACCTCTGGAAAGAATACCTGGCATAGAATACTGCTCATAATTTTTTTTAACAATGTTACAGATACCAGAGTTTAATACAAGTCATGCTTATAGTATTGATAAAATCTGCACCTGATTTTTCTTAACTGATGTCTGTGTATGCTAATAATGATAATGAGCTCAAAAAAATGGTATGTTGTGTACGTGTGATGTCTAAAGTGACCAGTGTCTGATGTGTGTCACTGACAGTGTTGTTGGTTGTTGATGCAGCGTACCTGCCAAACGTGAGCATCTCTGAGATAGGCGACATGCAGATGGACGTAACCGTGGATGGAGTGAGCAGCAGGCCAACTCACAAGAAGAGTGGTGGCAGGAAAGGTATTCACCTCCTGCTGTGCTAGTAGCCTGCTGGCTGGTAGCTCTCACCTTGTCATGATGTCTTTATTGTAGTGGGCGGTGTTGATCAACTGGAAAACTACAGTGGAGCCCCAGTTTTACAAAGTCTCATCTCATGGTTCTCTGTAGGGTTGTGTGAATGAGATCCCCCCCGGCCACACGAAACTTAAACGGAAAATATGTTACAAACTTGAAACTGAAACAAAATTACAAACTTGAAACTGAAACAAAAATGAAAAATAATTTCAGAAGAGCTCAATCTTAGTGAAAATTTAACAAATTCCATAACATTTTAGCAGGTTATTCATTACGATAACTAAGTTGCAAAACCAAACCAAAGAAATGGCTGATATGGAGTATTTTACCACAGGGGTTCTTGCTAGGGATGTCAAATTCGATTCTTCTATTCCTCGATAACACCCATTTCTTTGCATTATGATAAACTTCAGAATTGAGTGTCAGACTACCTCGAGTCTTAACGCTCATCAGCAAATGTTGTTAGCTTTAACCATAGCTATGGACACCTGTTTTTCGAAAGGCTTCAAATCGCGAAATTTGCTTTAGTTATTTTTAATTGCAAAATAGTCAAATGCATTTGCCATAAAATTGAATAATTGTGTAAGATTGACACTGAAGCAAATATCGTAGTTAGTTTGAGTGATAGAATATGGTAGTTTGTGCCAAATCGATTTGAGAATGTTTTCGTAATCAATCATTAGTCGAAACAACTTTTGATAGTCTCAAAATGAAATGTTAAAAATGCTTGAAACAGTATTTGTTTAGGTTGTTGATTTATTGAACTGGATGTTAAAATTTTTGATAGTGCAATGTAAATTGAAGAGAGAATTTAACCTGTTGACGCGCCACGAGGAGACGTCCTCTGCTCCTAGTAACTTCCACCTCTGTCGCTACCCCTGTTCTGTGCCGATACACGCCGTCGCAACATCCTTTCTACGCCTCTGCCTGGAAGTACGATGCTCCGCCTGCCAGATGGCAGTCTGGAAATCATCGCCACTAGCCACTTCAGTGGGTGAGCCGCCCCCTGCCCGAGGCTGCACTGGGCTGGCAGGCACAGAACGCACATCCTCTACACACACGAGGGTTGGTTACCCCCCACTCCTTCGCCACTCCATGTGCCCCTCGCTAGCCACAGCCCTCTGAGCAGTATAGAGGCCGAGGACCAGCCATTCTCTAGACAGTTCACAGGGACCCTGGTCCGTAGCCTGAGCTCTGTGACACAAGTCTAGTTGTCAACCCCACTTACCAGATTCTCGCAAGCGTTCACTGGGAGTAGGACCCCAGTGTGAGTGCTGCGTTGTTGGCTATCCAACTATTTTTACGGAACGTAGCTCAATTTGTGCAGTTGGCCAGAGTTCGCCATGCACTTGTATTGTGTGCCTTATGATACCTGGGGTTCCCTCCCATCAGCTTTATCTGGGCATAGGTTGGGAGTCTGTCCTTTGGCATTTCGTCATTAAAGATGCTTGCTCTCAAGTCAGCCTTCTGCTTTCACAGCTACCCTGCCTACTGCTTTCCTACATTTGACTCACGCACCATGATACAAACTCCATACATCAGACCCTGAAGGAAGCTGTCATTTAGGATATTGTGTAGCGGTTCCATTCAGGTAGTTGCCCGCAGTCTCTCTTTCTGTGCCATCCTCCCCCTCCCGTGGTCTGCTGATAAATAATGTCCTGGAGACAGGAAGTGACAGACGTTGGGGAGAGGGAAGAGGGAAATGCCTTGACAGCTGTGCGGTGAAGGAAAAGTTAGGCTGGTGTGGGGATGATTCATTTATCTGTTTTCTTTCATTTTCACGGACGTCATAAAAAATTATTTTTTGTTCACCAAAGACAATAAAAACCTCGTACAGTAAAACCAGATAATTGGAAATGCTCGGACCAAAATTTCTTACTTCCAATAACATAATTTCAAAATATCCAATTTTCAAAAAACACTTTTTTTATCAATATGTTCTTGGTTGGGGAATGTCTTCTTTTGCTTTGGAAACACTGTCCAAGAAGGAGTATATGTCATCAACAACTGTAGCAAAATATGGGTGCAGGTACGTGCTCGCACTGTGTTTGTAACTCCTTTCCATATGTCATTAAAATTATAATGCTTGATTTAATAATGGCGCTGCCATATTAAAAAAAGTTAGCAAAGAAGAAGTCTTACAGTTCACCTGTTTCCATGTGGCATATTGCCTCGTTTTACATGTGTCATTATAGGCAGAAAATACATCATTCCACTGGCGTGTTTGAACAAAATGCTAAAGAAAATGGTGCATGCTCTCCTAACGGATCATATTTTCCCATGGCATTACATCTTACTGTTTCTCCTGCACTGAACTTTATTAATGCCAAACTAAATACAGTAGAAAAAAATAAAGTGCTGGCTACTGGCATACTGACTTTAAGTGAAGTAAATTTTTTTCTGAAACTGCATTATTTATTTTTGTTGAGTCTGCTTACAAATGGCATTCATGATACACTGAAGCACAGGTGTGAAGTGAAGATGTTATTTGTTAAACTATTAATATTTTATTAACGTAAAACATGCCATTTTGTCACGGGAAATGTAAACTCGAGCAATATTGCAGCTTTTGTTAGGCAAACGTACTGTGTTTGGGTCTGCTTTTTCATTAATTTTAGCTTATTCAGTAGTCTTTTATTTATAACCGGGGTGCCATTTTGCTCAAAATACGTCACCCTATTAAATTGATTTATATTTAATCATTGAAAACAACATAAACTGTCTCATTTCTCACCAAAAATATGAAAATATGAACACTGGCTGTATCGTGGCTGTTGTTGTTGAGCAAATGTTTGGCATTGCGGTCGGCTTTTTGTTAATTTTAACTTGCTCAGAAGTCTTTTTTGATAACTGGGGTTTCATTGTACTTAGAATACAGTACCCAAATATAATATAAATTTTAATTTCTTCAATAAAGCTCAATTTTTTTCATGAGAGATGTGTGAACATCTGTATGTACCCAGATACAAAACATGCTTTTTGGACTCAATTTTCACATTTATAGAGGGCCATGTGTTGAAATTTGGTTATATCGCTTCATACGGACAACTTGATCCTACACACAAATTTTTGGGAAAACTGTTAGTGCAAATGTAGGTTTGATTTGACATGTGACAGCCTAGGGAGAGGGGCGTCACGTCAAGTGTGGGAAAGTTTTTTATTTTGCACCACGTCAGATGCGCAGGTAGGGGGGCGGACTCTACTGCGGAGGCATCAGTATAATGACTCGTCGGCCGTCCGCTGGTCCCTTATTCAAGGTAAGGCACATCGGGCACCTACTTGGTTCAAAGTCTTCCTCGATGGTGTCTTCCAGGTCGAACGGTTCCACTCCCAAGGGGAGAGTTTACCTCTGACGGAGTAGTTTGATGGCGGAGTGAGCAGCTCCGGGAACCATAACCAGGAGGCCTAATGGGTTGGCAGGGATGGTAGTGGAGTGAGGCTCCACTTATTGCCGGGTGGCTTGTGCTCTCTCCCGTGGGGATTTACAGCTGAGAGCTGGTGTGGGTTGATTACTCAGGAGGTGGCGAGATGCAAGGATAGCAGCTGACCTCCGGGCGTTCCTCCTGCTCCCTCGCTGGTGAGCGAATGTCGAGGACAGGAAAGGTGCTAATGTTTATCCTGTAGAGTGCAGTAGGTGACAAACCCCTAGCTAAAGTGTACTCCAGAAGTACCTGGGTCAAGCCTCGTCAGGCCTGGCACCCCCTCTGGCGATTTTATACGCTCTGGAGGGAATGGGTTAGCTGACTTAGTTTACCCAGATGCTTCGTCGTGTGTCTTTCTAGTGGTTGGGGCTCTACCGTACTTGCGCACCAGGTACCTTTACATACCGGGTCAACAGAATGGGAGGCCATCAAACTTGCTCTTGTGTGTGATGTACGTAGATGCAGTCCTGGTTAGGGGCTGCCCTCAGTTCTACTCTATGTCGGGAACTGTTGCCAATTTGCGGTCCCCTGCCGCTCCCTTCGAGGGTGATGCTTACCAGATTGGGGAAAAGGCACATGTTCACTACAGAGCTAGGAAAGACAGAAGTTAGCTAGACTACATGGTTTATTCTCTTGAGAATAGACCGTGCTACCTCCTACCTCTACACACACTAGGTGTTCAATGGACTTGTGCAAGACAGGTGAAGGTGCCTGTCGTCTTGGGGAGCCTGGCTTGAAGAGCGGACGAGAGCTGACAATTAAGTAGTTGTGAAAACAACTTGACCCTAATTGTAGCTGGTAGTCCTGAAGGGACCCTTGGCACTACGTGTTGTGTACGTGTCAGGTGTGGTGACCCTTGATGGCAAGTGTCGAGGTAGTGACAACTCTTTGACTGTAGTGTTAGGGAAGGAGTTGTCTGCTGAAGAACTGGTAGAAGACTGGAAGGTCTAGGAGAGTTCTGAGGAGGACTGTGGCTGTGCAGTAGAGAGCCTTAGCATGACTGGTGCTGAGGCGAGCTACGTGGGTTGGCAGAGAGTCCTAGCTGTCTCTCCTGACTGGCGTTTCTGCCGGGTGCACGGCGTTATAATCCTCTTGGCTGGAGTATTCCTGCGTACTTTTTTACTCTCGCTAATCTTCGGCTGTCTCCCCTTCAGGTTCGGTCTGGCCGGCGCCACTGCTGCCATCTCTTGGCAAGGCGGGGAAGTTTGAGAGTGATTGCGGGCTGCATCCGCTGCTCGCTTAGGGGCAAACTCGTGCATGCCCGAGGCTGTTTCTCAGCGGGTTTACAAGTTGGAGGTGGCCAGTCAGGTTTCGATTCTGTCGGGGACACGTGACGTGCACTTGATGATGTGGAGTAGAATAATTATAATGAGTAGGAAGCGTCACGTGTCAGACTGTACTGTAACTAAAGAACAACAAAAAATACACTCTGTGACTGCTGTGAATCAAATGTTCACTAACCAAATGTGAAAACAGTTGCTCTCTTACAAACAGTACAACCAGTCCTTGCACCCGTGCTGCTCGCTCTCATGTGTAACTGTCGTACAAGTACCATCAGCTCACCACTCAGCATGCTAGCGGCTGAGGTTGAAATTCCATTCAAAGTTGGCTGCTCCCCACGGTGCATGTGTGAGCTGATGAGTGGGAAAGATTTTCAACCTTAGGCCCTGTTATAATTGTACAGATCACAACATGTGTTTGCATGTAGTGTGTGCATGATTGCATGTAATGTGTGTGTGTGTGTGCACATGAGTGTGTTTGCTTGAATGTGTGCATATGCAGGTGGTCACTTCTTTCAAGGTTGAGTTGAGACGCTCGGCCAACAGAGGTGTGACTGCTACAACCGAGCTAGTTTGTGTTTTCACATGTGGTGAATGCTTGCAGGGAAGTTGCATGGTGAAAAGAACAAGTTTGGAACAGCTAAGAAGCTCCCGAAGATGGAAGAGGAAGAAGAGAATAAAGCAAACATGGATGAAGAGTCGGAGAGGGAGAACGCTGTAAGTACCATGCTGCTACTCCTAGCATTTCCCCCACCCCCCACCCCTCTACGATGGCTTGGGAAGCAGGCGTCATCCACTCGACGGGGTTGTTTCTAGGAGCAGAATAGGTTGCCTTTGGCAGTTATATAATAGCCCTCTGGGCAAGGGGAGGAGCATTAGTTGGGGTTGGCCGAGGTTTGTTCTCTGGAGGATGTGTATCCGGTCTGGGGCTCCACCGGCGTTGAACCACCTCTTCTACGGCTACAGGCCAGTTATAAGCAACTGGCTTCATAGGCAGCGTGGGAGGCAGTGAAGAGATGGTGTGAGGAATGTGCCAGAGTTGTTGGAAGTGTAAATCTCTGCTTCTACTGGAAGAGCTGGTCGTTGTATCCCACTGCCGAGCTGCTTCCTACATAATACACCCGGTTGGCACTCTGTTCGTCCTATACCATGCTTCCAATCAGTCAGGACTGGTCGCTGTTTGGCAGTTTTATCCTGCCCAGTCCTGTGGTGAGGCATAAGAGGGAAGATAACGTAGAAAGGATGACTGTGGGTGTTCCGTAGTGGCGGGCACAGCCTGAGAGGAAGACGGGGTGGGCAGCTAGGCCTGAATTACTGGTTTCCAGCAAGTGTTTTTGTGGTTCACTGGGACAAAACAGGAGACAGGAGGCAGATTGAGTATAAATAGTAGCTGTTAGGAATAAATCAGCCAAACTGGTTTATTCCTGTTCATTGCAGAAACAGTAAAAACACATAACCTGATTCGGGCCTAGGTTGCCAACCGAAGTGATGCCTTGTCTCGGAAGACACGGCGGTGCGGGGGGCGAGGGTAACCCCGATGGTCACGCGGACTCATGGCTAGCTGGGTAGCCGTGAAGCGCGGGGGGCTTGGGTGAGCTGTCTGGCAGCATGACGTTCTACAACAGGCGCAGTGCTAGCTGTAGACTGTATTTGCTGTCAGTCTGCAACAGAGCTGCTCGAGTCAGCCTTGAACACTGGTCTGTGGCTCCTACGTAATCCCAAAACGCAGGACCGGTGGGAGAGGGGGCGGAGAGGTGATGGAGAGAGAGTTGGCAGAGATAGCCGAAGCTGGGCCGTGTTTCCCCTCAGAGTCCAATGGCTGAAGGGGTATAAGCAAGCTGAGAGTTTAAGAGGGTTGGGGACCAGCAGGTAGCAGCTGGCCTGTAGCTAATGCTGGGCTTTGCAGCAGAGGCACTCTGTGGCGTGTGCTGCATAAAGTTCTTCTTGGGAGGATGCCACAGCTGTGGCGAGGCTAGATCAGGTCAATGTCGTCGCCTGTGGCGCGTCAGTCTTCTCTTTGAAATGCACACATCTTGGGACATGTATGAAACGAGACAGATTGCAGTCACTGATGCTAGTATCTTATGCTGGGGGATGTGGAAATGCAGAACAGAACGAGGTGTCCTCGCTACTGTCGCGTAGAGACTGATTCTAGCAGAGGGTGTGAACATGTCAGAAGAAGGTCAGGGTTGCTACAGGACTAGAAAACCTGGAAAAGTCAGGGTACCCTGATGTACTCAAAAATTATTTGCATTATGTTATAAATAGACTCGCATGTAAACAGTTGTCCTTTATTTCATAAAGTAGGAATTTTTGGGAAAAAATTTTATATAATGCCAAGAGGACTGGAAATGTGTGTATTGTTGGCTGGAAAACGTGGAAGTGTGAGGGAAATTTGCTGGTGATATTTGTAAGAAGTTTGAGAGCAGAGCACTGTGATGTTGCAGATGATGAACAAGGTGGCACCAAAGGTAGTGGACGTGTTTGGAGCAATCCTGAAGGGCGAGCGTCTGGACAAGGAGGCGACCAAGAGGATTGCCGCCCAGCTGCTGAAGAAGTGCAGCGAAGGAATAGGGTGAGTGCAGTGCCAACATGCACACAACTTGGTGCATGTCGCAGTTGTGAGCAGTGTTGCCTCTTAATTACAGTACAACCTTCAGTTCACAAATTACCCTTGTAGAACTTCTCGTTTTTTCCCAAATCTGTGGCATTCTACTTTCTGTGTTGTAAATTATTAGTAGATAGAAATGTAATTAAAAGGTTTTTATCTGTGTGGTTGATATATGTGCAGTGTAAATGAGTGCTTATGTGAAAGAGAAGCCTAGTACAGAGTTTACCATTCATTTCTCTGTGGAGCAGAGAAATATGCGAATCAAAAATTCTAATACCAATTTACCAACACTTATCACCACATTAAACACAGTGTGAAAAATCATGAATTATCACAGATATTAAATTATCTCAAAAGGTAAGTAAAATTAAGATACTACCTTCTTTATACTGCTGATGTAAAGATAGGCTATGACAGACATAGAAAAATGCAACGCAATAAAACATATACGCTTTCAATCATAACGAAATTCAAATCTACACAAAGCACACACATCTACCCTGGTTCAGCAGAAGACATTTTGAATGTGGCTCATATTAATTTTTCCTCAGAGCAATAGAAAATTTTATCTCTCTCTTTCTCTCAAATCTAATAAATTCCAAGACCATCATTAAGTGAAAGGAAATTTATGAGTTCAGATTTAAACTATTACTTCTTGATAAAACCTTCAGTAGATAGTTATTTTAACTGAACGAAATAGTGGGGTAAAATTTCATTTCTACTAGCTTTACAAAAAGGCAGACTCGATCACAGGACTTGCGTCATTTACTTTGAAAAAGATTTAAATTTTCCTCAGTTCGTGATGATTTTCCAAATGCAAAAGAACATGTGGATAAGTATAGTTTGCTCATAGCCAACCACACAGTCTTACTGTAGGAATGCCTTTCGGCCTCGGCGGCAGCAGCGTCCCTTGGGCACAATCTTCAATCTTGAGGTAACACTAAAATTAAAAATCTGACACTTTTAGGCTGCTTCTATATAGCCTGCGCACATTTGGCCCTCTTCCATTGCCCTGCTTTTAGGATAAGTGGTCAAAATTAACAATTTAATTAAATTTTATTATAGACAAAGTTTACCAGCACAATTTGTTAGCGAGCATGATCCACTTGCAGAGTTACTGACAACATGATCAACAGACTGCCTTTTCCCAACACTGCAGAAAAATGACAAATTCAAAAGAGGAAAGAATTCTACCACAACTTACATGGGACAATGTATTTTTCCCCACTTCCGTACATATGACGTAAGTGGGATGTAGAATTCTTTACACTTTTGAATTTGTCAATTGTCTGCAGTGTTGGGAAAGGGCAGTGTCTGGGCTCGAGAATAATGCAGACTGTATTTTAACAAAAACATTTCCAGTTGCGACTTACTGATACAAAAACAAAGCCGAACTGGACTTGTACATTCTGGCAACACCGCTCCAGGCCGATGGCACCACCATGGACGGTGTGTTGCCACAATGTGTCTGGAAATTTAAATTGGTTCAAACAGGCAGTCTGCTCATCATGTTGTCGGTTACTCTGCAAGGGGATCATTCTTGCTTACAAAATGTGTTTGTAAATATTTCATAATTTCATTATTAACAAATATTACTATCTCTAATATATATATATATATGTATATATATATAGACATACATACATACACACACACACACACACACTCATATACACACACACAAACAACTTGTACATTGAGTTAAATGATAAGTTAAAAAAAAAANATATATATAGACATACATACATACACACACACACACACACTCATATACACACACACAAACAACTTGTACATTGAGTTAAATGATAAGTTAAAAAAAAAACAGGCTGTAATGTGAATGTGTGTGCTAAATTGTTGCTTAAANAACAGGCTGTAATGTGAATGTGTGTGCTAAATTGTTGCTTAAAATTATGTTGATCAAATTTTCAAATGTAAATAATAATGTGATGCTGTAGCATGGGTTTGACAACATGTAGTGGGATGTGTGTGAGAGTTAGCCAGAGTACTGTTTTTACAGCAAGCCTATATTGCTGTTGAGACAATTCTTAATGCTGCTAGATGACATTCTGGTTGTGAGTATTTGGTTTAGTATGCAATGGTTGCTCTGTACATCCTCAAGACACTGTGCGTGTGTGTTGACAGGCAGCGGAGACTGGTTGTGTCATGTTGCAGGCCCTTGCAGGCAGCCATTGTGAAGGGCAGCCTGGAGCCATTCAGGAGTATACTGAGCAGCCTGCACCAGGACGACCAACCTACCATCATTAACGACAAGACCGACAGTGGTGATGTGAGTACCTCCCTCCGTCATTCCGTCATTAATAACTTTGGCCCAAATATTAAGAACTGCATTGTCATAACACAACGTCCGCGGATGGAAGTGAAGAAGGGACGGGACACACTGAAGCAGCCTAGTCTGTCCATCCACTCTCTTTTTTATCCCCACCTTGTAGGTTACAAGAAGGAGGTTGTAAGGATTCCACGCTGGTTACCATCTTCCCACTCACCAACCACGTAAGGGTAGGAGACATGGTCACGCTTGTCCAGTTTAGGTATTACCTGAACACAGCTTAAATTTATTTCTTTAAGCCAGATGTTCATTGGCATTATGGTTATGGTCCATACGGTATAAGAAGGCCACTTTCTGACAGTCAGTGAGTGGCAACTTAAAGTTTACGAAACAAACAAAGTGCCATTTACAAAATCCTGTATCAGCTGATGCACGAACGAACAAAAGTTAAAATTACGTTGGCTATTCTGAGTGCACTGCCAATGCACATCACAAAAGCAGAAAATACGCGGGTAAGAAAGAGTTCTTACATTTATTAATGCATTTTATTTTACAAGGACACAAAACAATGGTTGTTAGTGTTAAAAACTAAACTTCGTGATAATGTAGTTATGTATAGGTGTTCAAAATGAAATGTACAATAGAACGATACGACGCGGAAAAGTTTTCTGAAGTTGTGCTAACTTCAGAAAGTTTTTTCACGTCGTATCATCCCTCTCCAACCTCGCTTTCAACACGTCCTTGATATTAATTCGAAAAGCATATAGAAATATTGCATAATATTGTTGAATTATTTTTCTATTAATTTGACGAAACGACACGAATTTGAAATATATTTCCAGCCCGTAATCTAAGAACAATCAACTTAAAATAATACGCTATCTGTTATCCAAAAACAGCGGCTCAAAGTTCGCCGTGATGCGCTGTGCGCGCGATCTCTCGGATATTATGCGAGGTATTACCAGCCAGAAATGAACCTCTTTTTTGCGCGATATATAACGAATTTACAAACAAATGCCAATAGTTATATTTTTCCACGAGCTCTGCATAATTTTTAAAGTAACATATATTTCATGTAAAATGATTTGGAGTAAAAGTCATTTATATTCGGCCGGTAATCGTTCGTCTACGTAAATTATATACGCCATATTGTTCTCATGAAACTTATCTCCTTGTTTGTAGAAAGTGAGACGCGTAAATAGATTTTAAGNTTAAAGTAACATATATTTCATGTAAAATGATTTGGAGTAAAAGTCATTTATATTCGGCCGGTAATCGTTCGTCTAAGTAAATTATACGCCATATTGTTCTCATGAAACCTATCTCCTTGTTTGTAGAAAGTGAGACACGTGAATAGTTTTTAACCAATTCTAATTTTATTCCACGTCACATATTTCCAACTCGAATATATTAGCTATAAATGTTAACCCAAATTCACTATCTCGGACAAATTAAAAAAGAGTTAGCAAATATTTAATTATTTGCAACATTTAATATTTTTACTTGTATAACCTACTTATTTTTTTAGACAGATGTCAGCCTTAAAGTATCTTAAAATTTGTTTAGCATAACAGTACAATGGCAAGTGGATTAGCTGACAGCGTGTTGATAAAAAATACAGCCCCAACTTGACGGACCAGCTGATGGCGGAAGGATACATAGTCACATGTAGTCAGACGTAAACAGTGGCGCTACTTTCGCAGACCTGTCAGAAAACGGCCTTCTTATACAGTATGGACTATAGCAATGGACACTGCGAGTTTGGAATGAGTAATGAAAGAACAAGACTATAATTTTATTTGACAAACATTTTTCTGTTGACGGAGTTAATTATATATAATTTTAAAAATGTGATTTCTGAGATAGATGTGAACAAATACGGTCATTAAGTTTTCTTTGTTTACAATTTTCAGTAAATAATAATATAAAAGTTTACTTTGAGGGGCACATGCCGTGAGGGACAAGTTGTCTATATTTATGCATTATTCTACGACAAAAGGCATCGTATGTCCCCGTCTAGGAAATCACTTTACAACAGAACCTTTTTAAAAGAAGCCCATACAGTATCCAGAAGGTCATTATAGAAAGAGGGTTATATAAAAGTTTTGGGAAAATTTTGTCTTATTAGGACCTTCTCCCAACCCTGACACGGGTCGACATTAAAATTTGTAATTATGACCCACCCCCAAACCCTATACATTAAAATTTGTTATTTTTTGCTTGAAGTCCATGTCTATTTGTTTTTAGTGTGAAAATTACACTTTTTACAATTGAATATATAAATTTACTTAAATAGGCATCTTCTGAAAAAAATAATATCAGAGAGCCATATACTTAGCATCCCCTTGTATCTCAAAATGTAAAAAATATTGAGAGGCACGAGGTTTTACAAATCAGTGCAAGTCCGTGTATTCTCTATGTAAAAGGTATGCTAGGGTTGTGTGTGGCAGTAGTAGTGGTGTGTGTTGACAGACACTGCTGCACCTGGCGGTGGTCCACAATCGGCCCGCACATGTGGCAGAGCTGCTACGACAGGAGGCCAATGCCAACGTGCTGAACGCAAGTCAGGAGAGCGCCGTGCACCTCGCTATCGCGCACGACCTGGTGGGTTGCCTGGAGCAGCTGCTCGACCCTGCCAACTACCCCAGCGCCTCTGCTCGCCCCGACCTCGACAAGTTCAACGACGACGGTGAGTTCAACGCTAGCTCCACGAGGCTTCGGCTGTGAGGCCAGTTGCTCCTCTTGTAGCTGCACAAGGCACATTGCAGTGCTTCCTGCTTCAAGTTATGTGGCTTTGTTCACAACATGTCGTTACACAAGGAGTTCTTTACCATGTTTATAGAAATGGGTGAGCGTTAATTTTTTCTCCTCGAGCTGTCAAGCAGAGCCAGCCGTGCTGTAAAAAAGTAACGTCTAGCCGAAGCGAGCTTGAGGAGGTTATAATTTATTTAAGTAATAAAAAACTGCCTTTTTATGAAATTGAAATATTAAGTACGTATATAGGGTGTGCCAGCGATCTGGAAAATTGGGAAATTATGGGATTTGATATGTTGCAGGAAATGTCTAGGAAATGTAAAAGAATTTTTCCAAATGGTGGGAATTTTTTCTGGTTTATGAAATCTGCAACTGTGTCAAGGGAACTTATGGGGTTGTGTGAATATTCGGTATACCAAAACGAAAATGAAAAATTACAATTTTCATTTTCATGTTGGTAAGAAATTGTGTTGCTGAAAGTTGTAGCGGAACTAAAATTTTCGATTTCAATTAATATTCGGGTGTTTCATGAAAATTAATTTACAACATAAAATGGAAATTTAAACGTAGGCGGGAACCCCATTGGTAAATACTCCATATCCTATATTTTTTGTTTTGGTTTTGCAACAAATTATTTATGATGAATAACTTGCTGAAATGTAATGAAATTCGTTAAACTTTCGTTAAAACTGAGATCTTATGAAATAATGTTTAATTTTAGTTTCAGTTTCACAAAAGTTCGTAACATTTTTTTAATTTTAATTTTGCGAGAAAAAAAGTCTCATTCGCACAACCCTAGAACTTAACTGTAAAGAATCTGCACCACCTTTAAAAGTCGGAAAACCACAGCATGTTACTAATAATGGCGTCAAGTTCACACAAAAAGAAAGTAGGAAATAATGAAAGGATTCCCCAACGGAGCCCCCTGCTGTGAATGGCGATGGTGGCAGGGGTTGCTATGTTGCACCAGTATCTCAGGGACGAGGTGTTGTAAAAATGTTCTTTCTTCGCACTATGGCCTGAGCCTTACTGCCTCTGCTGGCCTACAGACTTTTTGTAAAGAATGTCATTTTCGCATGCGCATCGTTGCAGTTGTATAATAGCGTAATTCTGCTGCATATGCAAATTTACGTTAATTCTTCGGCAGACGACTGATGTGCTGAAGAACTGCAGCAGAGGATTCTGGTGTAATTGTACAATACGATGAATTGTATTAATTTGGTATGATATGCATTAAACGTGTTTTAAATTTTTGCCCAACTTGGTTGATAAATACCTCCTCTACCTTTCACACCATGATTGGCTACAAGTTTTCGTATTAATCGTATGTAAAATGACAACATAGATCAGAGCTTGCAACTGTACACAAGACGTTAAAACATTCATGTTCCTTGTTGTGGAAGCAAGCTGTAAAGTGTACTTGGGAGTAATATTTATCGTCTGTTAACAGCCTGTGATGCGTTACGTTGAATGAGTCGTGTAAGAACAGGCCGTATCTTGTCTGGGATTGAAAACTAGCTTTGTGGCATCTGGGTATTGTCACTGCTTCGTGTAAATATGTGTCTGAACGCGTGTTTCTTTCCTGTAAGTAGATTTCATTTTACATAGGTATTGCCCAGTTTAGTTGCAGCATTCACTACCACATTTTAAGTAACAATTACTATGCCAAAAAGTTGTACCAGCTTATTTTCCCCTATTTTTTCTACCCTTCATTTTATCTCGCTTTCTTCTTCCCTACACAATGTTCCTATGCCGTGCCACGCCCTCAGCCATAAAGTAGCCAATCACAAATTGGTGACAGTTGGTTGTGATATATTGACTGGCACAGACACGTTTCACAAAATTCGTTCAAAATAAACAAATTATTTGTAGTTAGTTAAGTTAAGAAATATAATTGAAGAGTTAACATGGCTTGTTAGGAGCCAAGTGTGGTGTGTCGCACGAGACTCGTAATCGTTGGACGGACACGTATAAACACAGGCTCCAAACTGCACTCAGAGTTGCGGCATTGTCGTCTTCGTATAAAATAATCAAAATAGTAATTTATAGAATAACATAAAACTCCAATTTTTGCATTTTTGTCACAGTAGATATATGCATTGCTTTATAGGCAACAAAATATACAAGTTAAGTCTTCAGTGATGGAATGTGTAAATGAAAGAAATGGGAAATATTGCACAGTAGAACACCTGTATGTCGACCATGTTTATTGCGCCCTACTTATGGGCCATATGGGTGGAAAAAGTGGAAAATTTGTAGGAAATCTGTTGAGAAATAAATGTGCTGTGCTTTTTTTTTGCTACACGTTACATATTGATTCCACCCACCCTCTACCCCTGAAGAGGCGGCCGACACTGCTACTGCCATTTCGCGCTTTGTCCTGCCGCTGTGCTCTTGCTGGGCAGATACCCTCCTCTAGTAGTATTTTATTCTGAAGAAACCTGTTGTTTTGTGAGTTATTGGTATATTATTAATTATATATATCTGTGTGTATTTTGTGGAGGCTTGCTCAGTTATCTACTCTTGGTTATCTTCGTAATGTTCAGGAGCACTACCTCAAAAATCCTTAATATTTCAAGTATAGACTGTTTTCTCTATCTGTATGTTGGCGCCTGCTTTGTTAATATAGCTGACATAAGATAAAAATTGCATTTGACATGCTGCAAGGAATTGTACAAATACTGATGTTATAAGCAGGAAAAAAAATATGAATGTTGTTATATGCAAGAAATTAAGCCACTAAGCCTTATGGAGAAATGGTGGGACCATAAATTAATGGTGTTACAGTGGAACCCCTATGTATCGAATTTGGAAGGATTGAAATCCAGCATCCATGGAACGTATTCTGTGGTCTCATTTTTTATTTATCTGCATTTCATGACTACATTCATTGAAAGTCCACGTGTATTGAAATATTTTGTCAGACCCCTGAGAAATTATGGATAGAGAATCAACTGTATATGCAGGAAATGTTACATGCACCGGGGAGGGGAGAGGGGGTGCGTATGTGCGTGCATCCTGCTCAGTTTAATATTACTCCAACACAAATCCACAACCTAACTACAAAATACTAGGAAATGTTTTACTATAAAAAAATAAAAATACTACTTGCATAGTAAATAAGTTTCTACAAAGAAGTGGCAGAAACATATTTGTTTTGTTTTTTGGCAATATGAAAATTACACAAATTTTGTTCCAATGCAGTCATCTTTTTATTTTTTTATGCCCACCACTATCACTATAAATCACTTTACATATGACACTGCAGTATTTAAGCAAGTGTTTTTTCTCACCCATTCAATGTTTACATCGCAGTTGGTCAGTTCACAAAACAAATAAAAAACCTTCACTTCATGAAACTCCGGGACCCGATCTAAAACACTAACTTTGTTTGGCATTCTTAACCGGTTTTGCGACGTAAGCAGGCGACTACAATCACCACCCTCGCCCAATAGTTGCAAATGCCGTATTTGTCAAGAACCTTACCATGAATCACGGAAGGTGAGTAAAGACTGCAGTATTTACAAATACAGCGGCCATGTTCAGTGCATAAATTACATTCCGCAAAAAAAATATATATTCATCTGCTTTAATATACTTACTATTTGCTTTTGTCACATCACCAACAGTTTTGTTAGAGATGTTCGTTTGTAAATGAAATACATATAGTCATGATTCTGCCCATGAACGAGCATCACCGCCATAGCGATTTGGCTTGATATCTATCGAATCAGATTTGTATATGAAACTATCATTATTCGACCTTGCTACTAATCAATTTATGAATCATTCTCGTAATGTGGAAAAATTTTGTTTTTATAGTGAATGTGATCAACACGCAAATATGTGATGTAAATGAGAGATAATTCTGTTTAACAAATGTAAAATTGTAAAACTAAATGGTTGCAAGAGTTTCCAAGGTAAAAGAAGCTCGCACTGTGGTTTTACGTTCACTTAAACAAGCAATTTCGTCGATGTTTCACGAATACTGGAATTATTACACAATTTCACGAAACATAATTTCTCTGTATTTTGTATTATTTCACGTATTTTTATGGTTAACAAAAATTTCTAGGTCGTATTCATGTGTAATTTTTTGTTCAGTATGAAAAACGAATATGTGCTTGACTTTTACATAAAACATGTACCTGTTGACAAAGGAAATAATATATTATTCAAAGTGATATATATGATTAAAAGTGAATTCTACGTGTCTTACGTCCAGATTATCACAAACTACTCTAAAAGAAAAGAAAGAAAACTATCAGACCTACATGCTCACTAGGATGTCCCAAAAAAAAATCAGTCTTTTTTTTTAATGCATACCCTATTAATTTATTTCTATGGTGTCAAAAAATTGTAGATTAAATGTAATATACGTAGGACCTCGGCAACCCGTGCCGGCTTACATTGAAGCATGTCGGTACTGGCTGCATAAGGCGGACGCGAGCCGATGCCTTGATGTGCTTGTAATACTTGCTATTTTGTTAGTAAAGGTATTGTTTTCAATCAGCCAACATGTCAGTGGAATTACGTTGTTCTAAAAGGGGTATTTTTTTAATAGGTGATGTAAAACATCAAATAACGAGTTAAAAACTTCCATCTAATGAACAAGTCCTTGCAGTTTTGTTTTACAATATCCATGAAGTGAATTTAACTGTCAATGAAAGCGCAAATCTCACTATTCGCGAGTGTATTATCTTTTGGGAAAAGGCACGTATACCAACCATATCTCTACCTTATTGCGTGAAAAAACTAGTGAACCTAATCAAGTTTGGAGGGACTTGGCAAAAAATGCACAAAAAACCAAAGATGTATTTAAGCAGCGCCGACAAGAGTTCGTCAACAACTTAAATAACTTATTTGACATTGCTCATGCCGATGTGCTTCCGTTAATGGAAATAAATTAAGATAATATCTTTTTGGAGCTACAGAGAAAGCCAGGTCGACCTGGTCACTTAGCTGGCGTGGACAAAAAACTGGTTCGACATCATATCATGAAACGTTACAAAACGACTTATCTTCGGATTCTAATTAAAACCTACATCTACAAGAAGATTTACCAACTCTGATCGAGAAAACACAACCCGGGCCGAGTAAAACACCTATGCGGAAAGAATTCATTACTCCAAAACTAGTAGCAGCGCTGGATAGGTGTCAGCTAAGTATTAGAGATTCTGTATTTATTATTGAAGCCACTATTGAGGCACTTGGATATAATACTGATAAATTTCCCATAAGTAAGTCCTCGATTCAAAGAATTTGTACGGAAAAACAGAAAGAGCGTGCAGAAGCCGTAAAAATAAATTTCAAAACGAGGTACCAGATGTGGTGACTGTTCACTGGAATGGCAAACTGTTGCCTGCTTTAGATGCTCTGAAATCAAAAGAGGAACGTCTTCCAATAGTTATTTAATATGGAAATAAAGAACAACTTATTGCTGTGCCAAGGTTGGCAAGCTCTTCAGGAAGCGAACAGGTGCAGGCTGTTTGGAACGCGATTGTAGACGGGAATCTCGAAGACAAAGTGCAAATTCTTTGTTGTGCCACTACGACTTCGAATACAGGCCGTATCAATGGTGCCTGTGTGTGTGTGCTTCTTGAACAAACACTTGACAGAGAAATTCTCGTTTTTGCTTGCCGCCATCACGTGTACGAGTTGGTATTAAAAGGCGTGTTCGAAGTAAAAATCAGCCAAGTGACAAGTCCTGGTATTCCACTCTTCAAAAAGTTCCCAGATAACTGGAAAGCTGTCGATCTTGATAAAATACAGTGCTTTAAAGAAAAGCGTACACTGCACTTGACTGTTTCCCAAATTGACGATTTGCTTGAGTTTTACCGGACTGAACTGACCAAATAAATAGTCGGAGATGACTATCGAGAGATGATAGAGCTTACTGTGATATTTTTATGCGGAGATACACAGATAATTTAAAATTCGCCCTCCAGGTGCCATGCACCAAGCTCGATGGATGGCTCAAGCAATTTACTCCCTGAAAATATCATTGCTAAGTGCTCAATTCAAAATTACGAGCAAGGATAAGGCGGCGCTGTTTGACGTTTGCCTGTTCATCGTGACATCCTACGTCAAGCCATGGCTCCAATGCATTATGGCAGTAAAAGCACCTTACCAAGATTTGTGCTTTTTGAAGGCGATGAAGGCTTACAAAAAAATTGATAAAAGCAGCTTTACAGAAGTTTAGCCAGCATTTATGGTATTATCACTGTTTGACGATGAAGTGGACCATGAAACTAAAGTTAAAATGGTTGAAAATTTAACCAAAGAGAATGTATCAACTCATGGTAAACGTTACATCCCATCGAAGGAAGAACTTTGTGGCCCATTGTATGGTTAGTTCAATAAACAAATATAGTAATTGTTTCTTTTGTTTTCTGTTAGATTACAATTTTGTTAACTATTTTCTTTTTTATTTTAGAGAAAAACTTTGATGACTTAATTTTTGTCAAAAGCAAGTCTTTTTTCAACCGTCTTAAAAATTGATGACAGTTTCCTCCACGAATGTCCTACTTTGTAGGCAAATAATGCCTCTTTTCGTGAGGCCAGAAGGAAGGTTTCAATGCTGAGGGCAGTGAACGATACAGCTGAAAGAGCGGTCAAGTTGATGCAATACTTTCATGGTTTAGTCGCGGTTAATGAAGAACAAAAGCAATTTTTATTATGTTGCGTACAAACAAGAACACCAGAAGATTTATCCTGACTGCAAAAAGCAAACTTTGAAAAGAAAATTTAAAGCCTATTTTAAAGATTTTTACTGTAATTAGTCATTATTATACGATTCAGGTATATTGGTGTTTTATTTACCAAATAAACATAAAGTTCTAAAATCCTTCGATACTAACTCCATACAAAATTTCATGACTTATGTTTGGCATCATGTCGGCACGGGTTATCATTATCCAATCGCTGTAATATTTATTATTTCAGTTATTAAGGTCAAACAGAAAAAATATAAAGGGTATGCGTATTTGATTTTGCGGAAAAAAAAATTTCCCTTAGGTCTTGGGACACCCTAATGCTCACGTTATATTATAGCAGTAAAACATTTTTTTTTACAAATGAATTTTAACTACCTCAAAAGCAGATACCAGTATTATACGATGAATTACATTTTATTTTACGAATTTCACCAGGTACGGCTTATATCGAGCAACACCAAAGGCAGCCATATCTGTTTCTGTTAAGTAATTTCAAATCACGTGTTACTAAAAGATATAAATAAAATTAAGAAAATAGTTTTTGGTTGCAAAAAAAATACTTTGTTTGTGAAAACATGTTCTGCAAGATAACCAAGTGGTGTAATTTCCACAATGATTAAATCGTTTGGGTTGATGATTTGGTTGGACCATGGCCGATTGTAACCGATATACCGATTTTTGTTTTATCGGTCGAAGTATCTGTATCGGAATCATTATCTGTCTATCGCTACGAAACTTGTCAATTAGTTGACAACAACTTAAAAAGTGAATTAATATTTACAGGAACCAGTAAAAGATGCTTAGTGGCTTGTTTGCACTTAAGAGTCCTGATTAAAAGGTATTTTACATGAACCTGTAAAATCGGCCTTAAATGAATTAACAGTTTGTAGTAGTGTAAAGGTGTTCCAATCAAAAAACTTGGTTGAGGCTATTAGTAATTATAACAAATAAAAGATAGTACGTAACTTTAAACACGTGAAGATAAATAACGTAATGTATTAGTGTAAGTGGCATAGTTGGGTTGCGGACAGCAGTGCAAGAGTTAATGGTGTGCATGGTGCAGGGGAGACGGCGCTACATGTGGCGGCGCGCAGGAAGCAGCTGCTGGCGGTGCAGCTACTGGTGAGTGCGGGCGCCAACGTCAACGAGCAGACACAGAAGCAAGGCAACACTGCTCTGCACATCGCCGTCGAGGAGGACTGTCTCCCTATCGTCGAGTTCCTGGTGCTGCAGGTGAGCTCGTCAGTCCAGTGGTTGGGGGGGCTCTTAACATCGAGGTTTTGAGAGCCAACGCTTATGGTGAAGCGAGGGGAGCGTGGAGCAGCACTGGAATACGGGCAGGGAAAATACGAGATCCCAGAGAAAACCCACTGACCATCAGTATCATCTGGTAGATTCCGATGTGTAAAAAATCTTAGAGCTACCCTGCCAGGAATTGAGCGCGGTTCGCCTTGGGGAAGCAAGTGCCCTAGCCACTGTGTGTACCGCGGCCCCATTGTCAGTGTGGTGCCTGGTACTCGCTAGTGAGCTGGAAGGCTGTTTATGGTAAAGTGAGCTCTTTTGAAAGGAATCTTCGAAAAAATGCACTGCACATAACTACTTTTCTGACACCTGTCGCTGATAACTCCTCAAGCTAAAAGGATCTATAGGCCATGCTTTCGCAGTCCCTACACATACTGAATGTCTGGATCAAGCCAGCTTTTGCCCTTTTGCTCGACGCGAGGTTTCTGTCATCGCTGAGCTGGCTTAGGAGGTGTCCTAACCTGCGTTATCATCTCACTACATGTATACTACACCACATGCTGGCAAATAAGGGAAATAGTTGACTTATCAACAGTAAAATGTTTACATTTAGGTTTAATGGTTTTATACATATAAGGGCATGAATTTTCATATTACTAAGATACTGTCTTTCCTAAAAGTTCCACAATTTCACTTAGATGATGCGTGAACGGTGTTCAGGCCCACGACAATGTCTATTTTACGCATGGCAGAAGAATGCAAAACGAGAAATAAAGCCGCTGCCTGGCCGAGCTTGCAAAATCACTCAATTAATTGTTAACAGCCCATATTAGTTTACGGGGCTACTTTATTGTGGATGCAACATACAAGTGGTTTTATGGAAAATGCACGTTTTGTCCTTTTGTGGATGGAGGTGAGAATATCACAGTTCCTTATTCAAACAAGAATGTATGAAACTTCAACTGCAGTGAAGCAATTTCTTATTACTGAGTTCATCTCGATTGTCATGAAGTACATACAGTACAACCCCGGTGTAACAAAATTTCATGGTTCTTGAAAATCTTAACTCTATTTTGCTGTTTCGTTAAATCCAAATTTACCTATTTTAATTAACACCCTAACACCAATAAGTTGTTATGAAAATGTATTTTTTCATGTTAAGACAGTGTTTCGTCATCAGTGGTTTAAAATAACACTTTATTTAAATTAAATACTAACATAATTCACAAGTAGCTTGTGAATTATGCAAATGAAATTGCAAATGAAATTGAACCCCACAAGATCATAAACGACCTCATGTTAACCTGCAAAAAGTTCAAAAATTAAAGAGAGTGAAATTCATGTCTGAAAGCCTTTTTGTACAAAATTTAAATGATTTATTAATTGAATTTTAATATGTTTCTATGTGAATGAATCTTCTGCGACTGAGACTGTTCCTGCCTCTAGATATTTTTGTACTCCAATTTTATAGACCACTTATTTTGCTTGATTCTGCACCATGGAAGATTGGTGATACGCCACATTGCTGCATTTTACGTTGGCAAGCATTTTATTAATTTACTTAGACATGGTAAACATCAAAAACAAAACACACTTTCACCATTATTAAAAACATAGGCATGTTAACCAACATCTGCAGACTAAATACAGTAAAACCGTGTTAGGACATTTTTGAGGAGACTGGAAAATAGGCTTATTGAACAGGAAAACTTATTAAAAGGGTTCAATTATAAATGTGCATATAGACAAGGTGTAACATAAATGAACTCATTAACTACGAAATTTCTGAAGTATGTTTTACCTTATTTGTTGTTGTTAGAATTCCAAAATCTTATAAACATTGCCAATGGAAAGTTATGACTATGGAAATGCATTACTCGTTATACTCTCTTGCTATGTAGAAATTAAATAAGTGAAACAGTATTGCAAATTAACAGCAGAAAGCAGAATATATTTTGATATCAGTTTCAAAATGTTTGTAGAGAATTTTTGTTACAAACATTTAAGGTAGCAGTGAATTGAAAGAAAACACAATTTGTATGCATAACTACAGTAAAACCCTTTTAAGAATTTCCCGAAGGGACTAAAATAATATGCTTATTAACCAAAAAATCTTAAGAGTGTGTCACCGTAGTTTTAAAATATGCGAAATATTTTCTGCGCATGATTAAGTTAAATGTGGTGTCTTGGAATGTGCTATTTTTTTGTATGTGCTTTATTTTCACAATTGGAATTTGTATTTATTCTTTTCTGAAATGCAAAAAAAGATCAAAATTGTTGTGTGTCAAATAATTATGGCTATCATGTGCAACCAGATCTTTATAATAATGACATGTATGTGTGACGTGTTCTGTGGAGACCATTTGGACATGTTGTTGATGGTTCTTGTTGGTGTGCGACAGGCGAAGGCCGAGATAGACGCTCGCAACCTCGCTGGGAACACTCCACTGCACATCTCCTGCGTCGTGAACGGCAGCGGCTCTGTCAATATCTGTCGCTTCCTCATGCAGAACAATGTGAGATACCGGCATGCTTCCTTGTCTCTTGATTATTTGCACTGAATGCTTGTTTTGCGTTAACATGACTAGCAGACTGGCAACTTTTTTTGTGTGAAGTATAAATTTTTTGTTTGCATGGGAGGGTGTAATTTGGGCCTGCTGATCAAGAGTGGATGTCTTGCACAAACTTCTGATTGCTTTGTGTGCAGTTTGCATGGTGAGAATGGTTCCACTAATCCTCCTTTGTTTGAACATGTTACTTTGTAAATAAATAGTGTATTGTAGTGGAACTTGACGCGCCATGGGCGACGTAATAATCTGCTCTAGCCTCCGGCACAGTCGTGGCCCCCTCCGAGAAGAGATGTAGGCGCCACACGCCACAGGCCACAGAGCACAGAGCACATCGCGCGAGGTTACAGAAGTGCCGCGTTGCCTCCTGTCAGCTCGCAACCCGCTCGACGCAGAGCAGTTTACCCCTCTGGTCAGGCAGCTAAGGGGAAACGAGTTGCCTTCACTTGGCTTGTCTTCTCTCTTCTCTTCCCTCTCCTCTCTTCCATGCCGCTACACCCGACACACCCCCGTGCTAGCCATGTGGCTCAGGTATATATATGACTCACAATCCTCAGTTCGAGGCTGACTCGCGCAACTCTCCATCAGAACGTCACTCTGCCCGGCTGTGTCCAGATTACTTCAACCACCGGCTGACTCACGTAGCTCGCTCAAAGAACGTCGTTCTGCCCGGATGCGCTCCGACACCACTAGTACCTTGCTCCAGACGAATCGCTGCCCATCATTATATTCGCTCGCCTTCAGCCAGCTACATTTTCGGACTAGCCCAACAGCTGTTTCACAGCTCACGATGCACTTAGTGAGTACGAGTGAGAGTATTTGTTGACTTGGGGTAACCCGCGCCACCGTGACTAGGGACTGTACCTTGGTTGGCATCCTATGTCGGCCCCTCAGGCCACAGTCAGGGTACAGACTGGCTTATGCCTGTTTAATGCTTCAACAATAAACAGGCATAAACTAAGCTGGTTGTGTTATCCTTTCCAAGTACTTTCTCTCTGCAGTTGTTCCTGCTATTTCCTGTTTCAACCCTTTTCTGCCTATACTCTTACAGGAGCAGGTACGTGTCGAACGCCCACATCCTAACCATCTCCGCTCAGAACCTTCACCTCCCTGGAGTGGAAGTTCTATCTCGACTGTTGGAACCATTCTGTGGGTGTTTAGTTCTGCCGGCGACTTCCCACCCAGCTATCAACTTGCAGAAGGTCAGCAGTCGACCCCTACAGGAGCTCTGTCTTTGCGTGATATGTGGATCTATAACGCCTTCCTGCGTAACACGAGAGCGGACTCCCTAATCCTACGGTTGTCATCTACAGTTAGGAGCTTGGGTCTGCCAGTGACTTCCCGCTCGCCAAGTTTCTTGTCTGGAGACCAGCAGTTAGGCCGCCCCCACCATCACACCCTTCACATCCTGTTTCCTCCAGGTCATATCTACCTCTACTGGACACCCACTATCATCCCTTCTATACTACACCCTTATGCCATGTCATAGGGCTGGGCAGGATAAGGCGACAACCAGGTTTTGGTCTTGGTTGGGGACCTAGTAGGGTAAGGGGAGAGAGGGGAACACCATACAGCACTACCAGCCAGGATTGTAGCTTGCAGTGGGACTTATTGTGGCCCACACCGCGAGCAATTTCACCTCTGCCACCCACGCCTTCAAAGAAGACTGTCGCTATCCCACGACTACCAAGTGCTGCACGAGTTGCTCGTCGGATAGACATTACCCCCACTCCAGTTCACACACAGACCATCTCCTTCCTCGGCACATCCACGTGCACAACGGGCTATAGTCGGAACAGCCGACACAGGCCTGTCCTGCGCCTGGCAATAACCTCGTTAAGTTGGCGGCACCACCTTCCTGTTTGGGGGGAGAAAATCTGCAGATGTTCACCCACACTGGATACGCCAAAGGTGAGGTGACAAACTTTGTCAACTTGTGTAAATACTGTAGACACAGCTATCCTGGAAGTTGGTTTTATTGTGCCAGCTAATTCTGTTACCATCGTAGCAATGAGTGGTTGTGTTCAATGCTCATGAAATTGTTACAGTAATTTAAAGTTGTTGTGGATGTTGTATGCAAGCTTTTTGCTTTCCACAATTTGGGAATGCAATATTTTTGGCCTTGCTATTGGATCTGTTCTGGTAGTTGATCAATTGTTTATTTTGGATGTGTAAGATTCACAGTTCAGCATGCGCATTGCACACTTATTTCGGCAGCTACGCACATTTCTTTTTTGGCCCATGTGTTGATGCGGGCAGTATAGAAAATTGCAAGTTCAACTGAAATTAAGTTGCAAGCTTGTAAAGTGACGGTCTATGCCACAATCCCATGATTGTACCGCTTCCTAGTTGTTGAAAGGGATAATTTTTTCAGGGCACCTCACCTGTCTGTTGTGCAAGAGTCAGTGGTGTCATAAGCAGCCTTCCCTCCCAGACAGCTGAGAAGCAGGCGACGTCTTTATGGGGTTTTGTTGGTTGCTGGGTTTATTGCCTTAGGCAACTCGGTAATGGCCCGCTGTGCACGAGGGGGAGCACTGCTCGGGGTTGGCCTTGTCTGAACTTTGGCTGGAGCGTGGGTAGGTTGGGGTTCCAAACGTCGCCACCTTCCCTACATCCGAGCTCCGGTTGGTAACCATGGGCTTCTTGGGTGGCGTAGGGGGTAGCAGAGAACGGTGCTAGAAACGTGCCACAATATTCTGAAGTAGGTGTCTCGGCCTTCGTTGGACAAGCTGGATGATGTCTGCCGCTGATGTGCTGCAGTCTCTCTCTTCCAGGTTCGGCTCTCAAGACCTCGCTGTCAGCTGTATACCCTACTGGTGCTCTGCTCGGTTTCCACCAGCCTCCCAACTAGGGCTAGCGCCTGCTTGGCTGCTTTATCCCGCCCAGCCCTGTGGCGAGGCACATAGTCGGGAAATAGCTTAAAGAAGGTGACATTGGGTTTTTGTAGGGGCGGGAATGGCCTGATAGGAAGATGGTACCAGGGATGTTGGTAGGTGCCCACTATTGGCCTCCTGCAAGTACGTTGGCTGTGCGGGACATTGCCGGCAGACGAAGCACTTTACAGAAGATGGCACCAGCTGGGTGAAGCACCGCTCCTGTGTTGCTCAGCAAGGCAGGACGTCTCCGTAGTACCCAAGTAACACAGAGGGTCGGGGATCTCTGAATGCGAGGAAGGAATATGGGGCTGCGGCACGTGCCTGCTCCTGGAAGAGGGTTGGTGGACCACTAGGACTAATAGGGAACAGAGAGGCAGGGTGTGAAGAATAACCGCCGTTAGTGATAAACGCAGCCAATTCGGATTATTTATATTTATTGCCGGAACAATTAAACACACGTAACCAGCCTGTACCCCGATAAGGGCCTGAAGGGCCGATCCTAAGATGCCAACAGAGGTTTCCCTTAATCTTGGAAAACGCAGTAGTGCGGAGAGCGAGGGTAACCCCAGGCAGACGGTAGTCGGACTCGAAAGCAGTAGAAAAGTGGCTGTAACCACGAGGCATTGAAGGCTTCAGTAAGCATTCGGGGCAAGTAACGTTCCGCAACTGGAGCTGCACTAGGCAGGTATAAAGTTTCGGTACGCGACTGGGCACAGTGACATCCTGCAACTGAGCTGCGCGAGTCAGCTTTGAACTGAGGACCACAGGTCGTATTTATACCTAAAAAACAGAGCCAGTGCGGGGTGGCAGAGAGAGAGAGGCAGCGAGGTAGCTGCAATGGCCGAAGACCAGATTGCGTTCCCCTCCGCGGACTGCGGCGTAAATGAATGCCGAGGTGTGAAGCGGGTTGCCAACCAGCAGGCAGCAGATACCGACCAGCGTGCAATTGCTGGCATCNGGGGGGGGGGGCTGTGGCATGTACAGTGCAACGCTCTTCTTGGGAGGGAGCCACGGCTGTGGCGAGGTCGTCCATGGCATGACAATGTTTCTTTTGTTTGTTGCTGTCTCATTCGCTCGCTTGGCATCTGGTATCCTTGTTGTTCAATTTGTGCTAATTATTTTTTGAGGTTATAGTTGATGTGGTATGCTCATAACCTGTTAATTTGTTAGTCTCTCTTAAACTAACCTAATCCAAAAATGGGAAATGTGCATCCAGCTCTTGTGCACATTTACTTCACAAAATATCATATCAAGTGTGCGTATGACCTTGAACAGGCAGTTAGTGTTGATGCATCCAAGCAACCTTTGTTCTTGGCAACTGTGCGGGATCTTCCCAGACTCCGTGACCACTTTGACGCAAACTACATAGCAGCTGAGAGAGCCACTGACTTCGACTTTGATGGATGCTGCATGCATGGTGAATTTTTAAGAAAAGTATTTTGCAATTATGGCGGTCGTCGACTCTCCTACAAGTCAACCCCAGGGAAATTCGGAATTGTTGACTAATCAGTGGTAATTCTCATGTATCACTCCTGAAAATCTGCATGCCCTTACGAAGGTGATAGGTACCAGGTTGTGAATTCTAAAGTACAGGCGCATGGTAAAGTTACTTCTATCTTTCCTGTAGCCATGCGCCATCCACATGAAGTTGGTATTTGTGCATTTTACAATAACCAATGTTAGCAGGCCTGTAACAACAAGCTGATTCTGCTATTGCTGTGTTACGTGCAAGATTCATTTTGACACTTGTATTTACATTAGCACAGTAATTCTGTGTGATTACAAAATAAGTACCTGCTTTAATGCAGTTCGCCATGTTATATAGCACCCATGTTTGTGGAATTCAAAATCATTTTATAGTCGTGTTCAGCATGTGTTGTAACAAAGCATATGCCTTGTTGTTCAGCATCCATCATTATCAATTGCTACTTTGTAGTAAGATAACATCTTTGATTATGGAATAAGAATTGGACATGCAAAATTTTATATATTTTCAATTCATATAGCCTATTTTTGTACCAGCACTTGTAGCTTTATTAAAATATGTTCTTCCTTCAAAATGCATTCGGTATAGGCAATGTGTAACAGCAATTTATTTGAGAGCTATCCGGACTAAGAAGTGGTATTCTGTCTCCTGGGTGTGAATGCAATACTTTCAATATACAGTACCGTTATATTCTGACCGAAGTTTTGATTCAGTACCTTGCGACATTGAATCACACTACACGCATTCTAAGCACTACAATGGTTACTAAGGAGACAGTGTGATTACTGAGTAATACTGCTTGCGTACGAGTGTGGCACATATAATTAATAATAGAGTTGAAGACTTTCTATATGGTACTGTGGCATGCGGCGCTGGAGGCAGGGAGGTGCAGTGTTGCAGTTGTGTGCGCAGGCGGACCCCTACAAGGCCAACTACATCATAGAGCATCAGAAGCAGAAGGAGTGGACGTCCGGCAAGGACAGCAACGAGGAGGAGGATGAAGACGAGGAGGATGATGAGGAGACCGTGTCGCCACTGGAGCTGGTTGCGGTGAAGGAGGAGCCAGTCAGCGATGATGAGCAGACCACAGCTCCCGCCCCTGAAGACGAGTGCGAGATCAAGCAGGGACAGACCTCCTTCGACCTTGCTTCCGACAAAAAAGAGGTCAGTCGTATTAATTCATCATGCTTTGGTAAACTTGCTGTGTTTATATTACAGCCATTAAAAAAATTAACAACTTTAGTTTTTGGTGTTAATGATTAAATAAACCTTTATTTAGATAATTTTTGCTGAAAACAGATGAAGACAGAAGTCATTCCATAAAAAATTACACAAATATCAAGAAATAAATATTGTATTATATTATTTCCATTAGGCCATCTGGGGACCACATGTCAATTTCAATACCTTATCATTTGTTTTTTTATTTCTTCTAATATTCTTTCATCTTTTCATTGTGTTTTTTTTTTCCTTTCTTCAGACTATTTATATGTGTGTGTGTGTATATACATATACACATACATATATATATATATATATATATAGAGAGAGAGAGAGAGAGAGAGAGAGAGAGAGAGAGAGAGAGAGACCCCCCCGCTTGGGATTCTTCCATTTTTAACATTGTTTACTTAATGGCACTGCCTACCAGCTGACAGCTGCGGAGTTTAAATAGAAAATCCCATATTAAGGAAATTTTGCATCAAAGTGTTAATTTTAAACATGTGCGTTTTAAACAAAATGTATTTTCCCGAATTTTTTAGGAAAATTCCCCACAGCGAAGATGTTTACACAACATGTAGAACCTGTTGGCAAGAAAATTTTTAATTTATGTTTTACAAAAGAGTAAATACTGCCTATCTATATTGAAAATATACGCTTGTAGGGATCTTCTCCTAAAAAATTTGTGAAGAATACATTTTGTTTAGAAGGCCTATCTTTAAAATTAACGCACTGGGGTGAAATTTCCTTAACAGGGGAATTCCTATTTAAATTTCGCAGCTGCCAGCTGGTAGGCAGGGCCCTTCTGCTTTTATTTTGTTCCTTAAATATTATATTTTATTATTTATAGAAATTTTTCTATATTAAAACATGTTAAATTACAGGGTTTAATAATAATGGTTTCATCCACTTTTATTGATTTTGTTGGCAGTTTGTAAAAAGAAGTTTTGCTCTTGGAATAGTTGAATTGTTTTACCAGTCTTACTTTGTGTCTAACTTCATAGTTTTCTAAGTAAAGTTCATGAACGATAGTTGTGCAATCAACAGTTGCAGAACTTAAAAAAGTAATTGGAAATGCCAGCGAGTCATGCATGTTAGTGACGTGGCAAGAGTGCCTGTGTGGTTGGTGTAGCCACTGCGTGGCTTGTACTCGCACAAAGCTGCCCACCTTTCTAGCCCGACACCAGGATGTTTACCTCTTAGCAGGCATTGTGTTTAACAGATCACTGCTAGCTTGTAAACATATCAAGATGCAACATTTTTCGGTGGTGTGTAATGCAGGAATTTATTTATGGTTCCAGTAGTTAATTACAGTGGGTTATACAAGAAATATTAATTTTTGTGAATTTGCCAGTTAAAATCTGGGGTTAGGGCTATACGCGAAGGAGGGCTGTACACAAGTAAATCTAGTAATTTTAAAACAAAAATTGAGTGAAAATGTCACACCTGTAATCACGGAATGGCCGAGTATTGAAACCTTTTCCTAATTTTTTATTTGTTTATTGGTTTTTTTGTTATGTTTGGAAATTTTATGTGGAACGTAATAAGGTTTTGTTTTATCTACTGTATAGTACATGCAAACGTACAAACAAACAGTATAAAATTCTTGAGGACTAAGAACAAAATGTTGTTTTAGGTTCTGACATATAATTAGAGGATCAAAAAAGTTACAAAATGAACTTGGTACATATGAGGAGTTAAGGCTGCTTGATGAGGCATAAATTCCCTTATTTTTACACTTGCCTGTATTTTTCATAATTTCTGCTCAAGCCTGTGATAAGTGCTGAAGATTTGTTGTGCTGCGATGGATTGTGGTCTGCGAGGTGCTACATCGCTGGTTGCTCTTGTTGTGTGTAGATCCTGGACCTCCTACAGCAAACGGAGCACTGTTGGGTGAGGGCAGAGTCCCCGGCCGCACTCGTCGTCGTCAAGCAGGAACCAGAAGACGTGCCGCCTGCTCCAGCTGACACCACAGAAGATGATGGTAAGACAGCATATCGACACCTACGTGTGGTCGTTGCATTATCCACGTGTAGTGCTGTCCTTCAGGCATATTTGTTGAAGGTCCTGCTAGTCTTAATGGAATGGTATTCGACCATTTTGGTGCTCACCCTAAGAACTTAATATAAAAGGACAGAAATTCAAGTACTCGCAGTCTAGTACTTGTCGACAAGCGCACACACAAAGGAGGATTCACATTTCTTACACAGTTGCGTGATCCCTACATTTCGCTGGCTAGGCCAACTTCATCAGGCGGCGATTTGTAGGACACTGCAATATGGTGGAAGGCCGCTCTGTTTATAGTAAACCTAGTGGCCAGTTGGCAAACTAGCGTGCACGGGAAGATTGAAAATTTGTCAGTATAGCTGATGAATATGGCTTGGAGCTGTGATTGATTATCGTATGTTGCGGCCTGAGGCTGCCTGGATTTTGTTAAAAATCAATGAGCTAATTCCCAGCATCTGATTTCTGAGCTATTGCTTGAAGGTAGTTGGGCTCTCTCAACAATGGCAGCTGAGTCTGTGGATTCTGACTGAGCTAGTTGCAAATACAGTATAATCTCTATATATCAACCCCACTTATAGCGACCATCTTTTTAAAATAACTGTTTTTGTGGAACAGTGAAAAAAAGGCTAAAATTTTAAGGAAATTGGTAGAAAAATTAAGAAGAATACCATTAACAACATAACTTGAAGTGTGATGTCGGTTGGTTGACGACAACGTCACGGTTGGGCAAGTTTAGACATGTCAGTCAGGGACACAGGTTGATATCACTTGACTATACTACTGACTGACCGGGCACCGGCCGGTATACAGTACAGGGCGCGTCGTCTGGCGACTCTGCACAAAGTCAAATGCAGGTTTAGCGGTCCGGCGAATTGGGTGGCACACAGCCACAGGTTTACCTTTGCTGAAGGTGTCCTGGGGTGGCTGCTGATCCTACTGCTGCTGGAGTTGACTGGAGCTGGTGCCCCGACCTGGAGCGGTGGTGCTGCTGTGACTGGCGGTGAGTCCGGGGAGGTCTGCTGGTCGGGCGGCACTTGAACCAGAACATGCCGGTCTCTACTGAAGGCGGTCACGATCGGGCGCAGTCAGCCGGCTGTCTTGACTGAAAGAGGGAGTGGGAGGGAGCTGGGAGGCGAGGCCTCGCCAGCTGGTGGGTAGCTTGAGCCCATTCCCGAGGGGTTGTGCTGCAAAGTGCAGTTGGGGCTGAATTGCAGTTCCCATTGGCTTTGGAGGCCGTATCTGCCTTCCTTTCTCGCCACTTAGTACCGCTCCTCTGGGTGTACGGCATAAAGGTACGTAGCCTCGTCAGGGGGAAGCAGGCGACGATGGTCCCTAACCAGGTGTAGAGCCAAGCTAACCCAGTGCCGTACCCGTTTACTCCAACCGGCGACACGAGGCCCGGTGGTTGGAGAGGTGGATTTACTCTGAGCGTCCGACAATGATTGGGTGTGGGTCCAAAAGTGATCGGAGTGAAGGCTGGGCTGGCTGCCTAGCCGCCTTGTGGATTGTGTTGCTAGTGGTTGTGGCTATGCCTTACTGCACACCAGGTGCACAGTATGGGTGGCCATCGACTGGCTGTGTTTATGACGTACGTGCACCCGGTTACGGGAGCCCGCAGTCCTGCACTAAGTTCTGTAATGGGTTTGTCAAAGATGCAGTCTTCTGCTTTACCCTGGCGGGCTTAAGTCTACAGAGGATAAAATCAGTCACACTTAGAAACTAGTATGCAGAGGTTTGAGAGAGAACGTTTTTATTCCGTGATCTATAAACACAGTTTCCTGTACTACCGCCTAACTAATCAGGAACTGACCAGAAGTAAACTACGTAAACCAGGTGAAGGGAACCTGGGTCCGACCTGAACCAGAGCAGATGCGGCTAGGTAGCTATTACAACTACTGTCTGTAACTATCTCGATGTCGTTGTCCAGAAGGGACATCGGGGGCCACTACCATAAGGGTAGCGTGGTTGCAGTTACCAGAAGGGTGTTTGGCAGTTGAAAGGTCGCAAAGACGTTGTTGTCGGCAGAGAGCCCCAGCTTACGAGGTGGTGGAGCAAGCTGCTGGAGCTGGAGAACAACTGACGTTCCTGGCGGTGCAAGGCCTTATATTCTACCTGCCCGCAGCTTGTCGGGGGTGCGGGCTGTGCGCTCTCTAGCGCCATCC
>NQII01000702.1:335419-364009 GCA_002778355.1 Clitarchus hookeri
TTATGACATCTTACATTAGGGCGAACAATCTTGACTGACATGTCCGTGGGTGCCGCCGCAACAAGAGGTGTACTTGTAGGCATTCGTAGCAAGTTGTTTCAGAATTCATACCCCGCCTGGGGTGAAGTGAAGGCACGTCCAGATAGGTGAAGTCGCGTTTATTATATGTAGTCAGAATAAGCGTCACGTGTCGAACTCAAAATAACTTTATCACAAACAAAAATTTGAAATGCAAACAAAATATTACAACTTCAAAAAATATGAAAATGTATAACAATCTGAAATGCCATTGAAAAATCATCACCACAGTTATAGGTTAGAAATTTAAATATTTAACTAAGCCCTATAAAATGGATGGGTGTTTTACACAAAATGTATTTAATTTTACCTGAGTCTGTGCTGAAAATAAAAATTAAGAGAAATTAAAAATTACTGAATTACACCAATATACGTAGAACCCTGTTATAATGTATCTGAAGGGAACATTTTATGTAACTATAGAGGGGAAACTTTATAACTGGGAAAGCATTTTATAATGGAAATATTATACTCGCGAGGAAAACTTGAATGCATCTTCAGTATCAGTAAGAACTAGAATGTTGAACATTTCAGTTTATTTTAGCTAACAGTCGTTGGTGCTATGTCAAAATTTAAACTGCAAAGATTTTAATTAAAATACATTATACTTGGCAAAATAATATACAAAATTAAGGTAGTACCAAATTTACGTATATCCAATACAATATTTGACAATCTCGATAAAATGTTTATTGCCAAGCTAAAAAACATAACTTAGCCAAACTAGAATGTAAAATTATACTGCAGTTCACAGTAGCCAACAGACTTTACATTAAAATATAAACTACACAGATTTTTACTACAATAAATTTTGCATAAACTAATTTCGTTAGACAATATAAAGTAAGCTACAAAAATATATGTAACTAAATTTGTAAACTTACCTGACAGTCTAATTACATGAAATACATTTGAATGAAATAACTTCTAAAATTATGCAGCAATGTACACTAAAGCACTATGTAAAGTTGACGCGTGACATTGTGACCGACGATGACGTCATGGTCAGGCAAGGTTTTTGTGTGTCGGTTAGAGACACGGGCAATATGACTGGGCTGACTTTATTGACTGCCAACCAAACCCTGGCCAGTATATAAGATAGTGCGCGTGGCTTGATGGCACGGCACACAGTCTGCTGTGGCTTAAACTGTCGTCCATACTACTGGCTTGTACACAGCCACTGGTTTACCTGTATTGTGCGTGGCCCAGGGTAACTCCTGACTCGGGCGCTGTTTCTAATGGAACCGGCTGGAACTCTGGCCCAGTCCTTGTGCTGAGGTGGGGCTGCAGCTGGCGGTGCTGATGGGAGCCCATTGAGGGCTATTGGTCCTGCTGCAGTGAAACCACTGGTTCACTATACCCAGCGGTACGTTGAGCCCCTGATGGAAGTTGACGACGACTTGATGCTGCTTGCCGGCGATCTTGTAGGATGGCTGAAATAGAGAGTGTGGAGGGGCCGAGAGGCGAGGCCTCGCCAGTAGTCGGGCTGCTTGAGTTTGTTCCCGGGGGTTTGGACTGCAGAAGGCAGTTGGGGCTGAGTTACAGCTCACGTTGGATTCGGAGGCTGTAGCTGCCTCACTCCTATGGGTGTATGCCGTAGAGGTGGGAACTAAGGTCTGCCACACTAAGGAAGAGCAGGCGACGAAGATCCCTAGCTAGGTGTAAAGCCAGCCATGGCCGAGACAACTAGAGTCGTACCTGATTATTCCAACTAGCAACAGTTAGCGTGGTGGGTTAACCCTGGATGTCCAACAGCAACGTGTGTGGGGTCCAAAGGTGGGCAGACCTCCAGAACCAGTCTCTCTCTCCTTCCGGCGACAGTTCAGCGCGGTGGATGGAGTTGATTGGCTGGGCTGGTTGACTAGCCACCTTGTGGATTGAGTCTCTAGTGGTTGTGGCTCTACTGTACTTGTGCACCCGATACCATGCTGTACCTGATTCACAGTATGGGTGGCCGTCTAATGGGTGTGTTCGTGACGTATGTGCTTCCGGTTAAGGGAGTCCGCAGTCCTACTCTAGGTTCAGCAATTGGGTTGAAATGATGGGGTCTCCTGCTTTTCCCTGGTGGGCTGACATCTACGGGGGATAAAAGTAACCCTAGAATCAGTACTCGGAGGTTCAATATAAAATATGTTTATTCCCGTGAGGAAGTAGACATGGTGACGTGTACTAACTCCTAACTAACAAGGACTGTAGCGGAAGTAGACTACGATAAAACTAGGTGATGGGGACCTGGGTCTAAGCTAGACAACAGCAGATGCGGCTAGTTAGCTATGATACTATCTGACCCAAACCAACTCAATGCTGTTGTCCAGAAGGGACTTGGGTGGCTCTACCAGAAGGGTAGTGGATGTTCAAAGGGTGCAAACTTCTTTGGAATTGCTGGTGAAGGACTTAAAGAGTGTCTGGTAGGTCGTGGAGAATGAACTGCTGTTCTGAAGCTGTGCACGGACTCTGAGCTCTACCTTCCCCCATGCTCTCTGTAGTGTGGGGGTTGCGAGGTGATCTTCTCATCTCGTGGGTGGAGCTGCGCTCTCTAGTACCATCTCTCTCTGTGGCGAAAGCAGGCTTCTTAACTTTGCAGGGTTTGCGTCAGCTGTACAAGCTCAGGGGCAGCGCTGGACCGGCTTCTATCATATCACATGTGGTGGGGTTGGCGTGATGTCCGACATAAAGGCGAAAACGATCTTGGCAGATGTGTTGGTGGGTGCCCCTTACCTAGGGGTGTGCTGGTGGTAGCAAGTCGTTCCGGGTTCAAACCCCGCCTGGGGTGACGTGAAGATGAGGCGAAGTCGTGCTTGTATAAATTTCAGTACGCACCATGCATCAAAGTCACTAATTTTCTTCTGATTAACAGTTTTTAGGGATTATGAAAACAGAAACTGCTCCAAATTTAAAACACTTTTCTACACATGGTCTGGAACTTCAGTGTAACTGCACAACTCCAAATCTATAGCTTCAGCACATGGCTTAGATGTTTCTTGTATTTCTTCCTCCTCGTCATCCTCCATCTGTTCTATTTCCTCACTTTGTTTCATCTTTTCATCACACAACTCTTCCACTGTGCGCTGTTTAGTGGCTAAAATGCTGTCGTCAACTGACGCGTATGTCTGGAAGCTGATGCAAAAGTTCAAATTATTTGTTAGCCTCTTCCATGCTACATTTTTTTCACCATCATCTTCTTCATCATCAGTTGTTTCATTTGTGGATGATGAAGCTTCATCAATGTTGAAATCGGCCTTTCCAAAACAGTTTGAAATTGTAGCTGATTCAATTGAATCCCAGCGAGCTACTATAGTGCATGGCATCAAGTATTGATAGTTTACAAGGCCGGAATCCTGGTTTCATTTTCAAAATACCTTTGCACACCAGTCGTTTACGGAATCTTTGGTTCAACACCTTTGTGACTCCCAGGTCCATTGGCTGGAGAACTGATGTTGAGTTGCTAGGAAGAAACGGAACTGTAATATTTCGCAACCAATTTACTGTTGGGTGAGCAGGACCATGGTCCATGAACAGCAAATATTTCCTGTTGTGACGTGCTTCTCCTTTAAAAGCAGTAGTTTTTTCTGGTAGTAGATTGAAAACCAGGCCAAATTCGTCAACATTAAAAATGTCTTTTGTTTGATATTCTGAGAGTAGGTTTGGCAACAATAATTTTCATGCATCATCATCTTGCCCCACACTTCCAGATTCACAACTTTCTGTTTTGTAATAAATATTAAATCCATTTTTAAATCGATCCTTACAGCCATTGGATGCATGGAAGTCAATGTTAAGCCTAAGTGTTAATTGCTCTGCCTTTTCTCTTATTATCCCTCCAATCAGAGGAATATTTAGAGCCCTCTGTGGTTTAAACCTTTCAATTAAGGGTTCTTCAATGTCAGCGTATTTACTTTTCTTTAGCAGTTTGATGATCAGCTATGTATTTCCAGCTTGAGAAATTAACTCATCCCGTTTACTTAATATTGTGCTCAAAGTGGATGTTGCAACTACCAATTCCTTGGCAATTAATACTTGCAGCAAAGAGAGATTAGAGTCGACCTTTTCAATTTTGCTCAGTTTATCTTTGATTGATAACACTTTGCGTTTATTTCCATGACCGTTGCTCATTTTAAAAATATATAGCTTAAGCACATTTGCAGCAGTTGCGGTACACACTCCTCTATAGCACACTTTTTTTTTAAACTAAAGTAAAAAACTCTGGGGTGTGAGCTACAAGTGGAGGGAGCAGTGGTCGTAAACTGTCCAGAGATAAAAGTACAGGCGAACAGTCTGTCATCCCTACTTTCCCTTTTCTCTCAGTACTCCTTTCTTGCCGCCCTTCCCACCCATTCCTCATCACAAGTCACTCCCTTCCCCTCCCGGCAATAAAACACTCTCTCCCACATTTCCATTTCCCCTCCCATGGTTATCTGTTGCCGATTGATTCTTCCGCAAGCTTTCTTTGTTTTTGTGCATTGAAGAGAGTTACAACAGTTTAGAACCTGGGAGAGGGAAGACACTTTTTTTTTTAGAGCAATGTGTGTCACTTTAGCACGTCACTGTGAAAAAGAGGGAGGTGGGGGAGAAGGATATTGCCCACCCAACTGCGGGCATTCTTCTTTTAATGGCCTTCACACAGTAACATGTTTTTGCTTTTATCGAAAGAGTTATATAGTCATAAATTGGTATGCATTAGATGAAACTATAAACTGTTATTAAAGTATTTCTATTGTGATATTTGTATCTTAATTTGAGAAAGCCGGCAAGGTATAGTCTTTTATGAAAGGATTTTTTTTGTGGCATGTTGGCTAAGCTGACAAAACATAAACACGGCAAACGTATGTATTTCTGCAGGGATGGGTACTTTCCTTTCATACAAATGATGTTAATATGACACTGAAAATATTTTCTGTGATTAAAAATTTGTAACCGGTGGAAAAGATGTGCCTTGAAAGGTGCAATGTATTCAAAAGAGCGCTTCATAGTATATGGGGAAATGTTTTTAAACATTTACAAGGCATTCGCTGTATCCAACAAATCAACACAACCTAAAATAAGTTTGACGGGACAGAGGCTGGAATTTCACTATGGGCTGGAATTCATTATAGAAGGGTAAGTTATATACGAGTTACACTGTAAATATGTCTCAATTAAAAACTGAAGTTTCTGTATTGCAAATGATATACACATCGAGAGGGCACAGCTGTGGTGAAGGTGCAAAAGGAACAAGACTAGCCCGTAGAACATCACACCTTCAGTGCACATATGTAAGGCCCCCTGAAAGTGGTAAATAAAATTTCCAAATTTCGTCATAAAAAACTGTTAAAAGCGGTACAAAAATTCACTTAAAAACATAAAGGTGGTAAATAAAAATTTTACTGTTCGTCATGAATGTTTGAAAATCCAGCGCAAAAAACTAAAAAACAATGAAATTATGCTTTGTAGGTAATTAAAATGGAAATAATTCATAAAAAAAACAGGAATTTCACGTTACTGAAAAATGATATATTAATTCACATTAAAAATATTATCTGATGATTACATTTTGACACAGCACTACAACATGTTAAAGATACAGTACAGAAAACTATATATAAATTTTTGTACAAACAGAGTTTACTACAGAAACAAGTGTCAAATTGATAAATGCCAATATATGTAAAGACACAAAATTTTAAGACTTCTAACTTAAGAACACACACAATAATTCACCACTAAGTTTTGAAAAAGAGAATATCAAATCATATCACAAAAATAAATACATCTTGTTCAAAACAGTGTAAATTTACATGCTAGCACCAAAGTATTTGGCAAGCATTAGCTCAATGTTGTTCGGTTTTAGGCCTGTCCGCAAATCAGTTAAAATGTGTCCATATGCAGAGAAAGCCCGCTCGCTGTCTGCATTTGATGTGGGAATCCCCAGCATGGACACAGCTTGTGACACAAGAGTTGAATGTTGCTCACGTAGACCATACAAAACATTGAGGACATCAGTAGTTTGCCCTTCTTTCAAAATTCCTGAAACATACTGCTGTAAAGCAAGATAGCCTTGCAGGAATTCTGTCTGCATGAGTGTTTTCAGCAAAGGAAAACTTCCTACAGACGCAAACAATTTTACATCAACGATGTTGTTTGTTATATTTCTGACACCAAACAACTGGTCAGTGGTTGCAAAAAATTGTTTTGCAGTGTCTTTATCCTTAAGACTGTGTAGTTTGGAGAGACACTTCAAACCCATGTATTTTAGGTCTTCCTTCATTGCACACTGCTTAACCTGTGTTGGCAGTTGAGCAATAGCAGCAGATGTTTGTTCTCTAAATATGCCTCTGCTAACTAACAAAAAGGTATTCTCTAGCTCTGATAACAAGTATAATTTGTGACATAGGATGTACTGTGAGCCCTCAATTTCCACAATGTTCTCAATAAGTGCAGTGCAGTGTTCTACTAAAAACAGTGCATAGCACTTCACGGTGTCACACTTGGTGATACTTAAGTTGCTGAAATAGTTTGTAGCACTACCCTCAGCTTCCGTTTGCTGAAAGAATTCAATCAGANGTAGCTAACGGCTAGGGTGTTTTTTCAAAGGTTGATTTTCAAAAGTTTCTTCCAGTCGTGAACTGACTATAGCACTTCACGGTGTCACACTCGGTGATGCTTAAGTTGCTTAAATAGTTTGTAGCACTACCCTCAGCTTCCGTTTGCTGAAAGAATTCAATCAGATCTTCAAGATATTCTGCAATGTACTCAACAGAATGAAACCAAGAGTTCCACCTGGTCATCACTGGTACTGGGAAGAGGGTGGCTTTCTTTTCCCCACCAAGATACTTTTCCTTCAGGAAAGATACATATCTGAGTTTTCTCTTACGAGCATTGAGAAATCCTTGTTTGGCATTTTGAACACATGAATTCAATTGTGGCAGTGCAACACTCTACAAACTAGCTACAATGTTAATTTTATGTGCCCAGCACTGAACATGAACCATGCTTTTATAAAATATCACCCTCAAAGAGTCCATACATTTAGTCATGTAGCGGGCAGTCACTAACCACTGCTACAACATTTTCATATTTGATCTCATGCTGAGAGACAAAATTGCTCGTGAACTCCCAGTGCCATTAGCATTCTCCAGTTATTTTATGACACCTACTGACAAACATTCACCAATGTCTGAAAGAACACGTATCAAAACAAATACGCAGCACCCCATTCTGNGAATTGCTCGCGAACACTCAGTGCCATTAGCATTCTCCAGTTATTTTATGCCACCAACAAACACACGTTCACCAAGTCTGAAAGAACACGTATCAAAACAAAAAATATGCAGCACCCCATTCTATTTGTGGTTTCATCACACACTATACAAACTTTCTTGTTTTTTAAAGCCTCCTTTAATTGAGTGAAATGATCCTCTCTGATTTTTGGGACATAATTTTCCCTCAGGACCTGGGCCGTTGGAATATCTCCCGGACCTGAAATAAAAGTGAGAAATTGGGTATGCCTACTTCTTTGTTTATTTTTAAAACTTANTTGGGCCGTTGGAATATCTCCCGGACCTGAAATAAAAGTGAGAAATTGGGTATGCCTACTTCTTTGTTTATTTTTAAAACTTATTAATTCCATATAATTAACACAAGCTTGTAAGGACAATTTTAGACAAATTGCTGTATTTTCTGGGTTATATTTGTAATCAATATTTTATAGCAATAAAAAAAGGAACCTAAAAGTTTGACACGTAGGCCTACATTGGAAACGTGATTTCAAAGAACTAAATAAAAATTGTCGGTTTATGACATTTAGAATATGTTGATTTTATAGTAACCTATGAAGATCTATATTTTTTCATAAAGTGGGAAGATATCCTCTGTGCATCACTGTGCAAATATATAAACAAAAATACAGATAGATGAAAACCCTGCATTTACATGCTTACCTGGTACATATTTTCGAAGCCAATTTTTCAAGTACTCATCGTCTGCCTTTTCAATAGGTATGTTGGCTGCGAGCAACATTTTCGTGAAGTCTATTATAAACTCTTGTTTATTTTGTTTCGTTGTCTGACACATCAATTGCGCTAACAATGCTCAGTTGTTTGGGGTGATATTGTTTTCTAGGTAGAGTTATTTTGTTTATTTGTGTGAATCGCCTTGTACATGTTTTTTGCATGTCTCTTTGCGTTGCCATTCAACACAGCTGTCGCAGTATTTACACATCATAGTTTTGTTTCGTTCATCAAATATGAAAAAACCATCCATTTTAAATCCCGTTCCCGTTCATGGTATATTAAACAATGTCTGAGTATTAAAATACGCTAACACACCTAACAGTTACCTACGCAAAAACAAATAGTAAAGTAAATACCAAATAAAAACAGTGGAAACTAGTGTTGTCAACTTAGGTGTATAATCTATACTGGGCAAAGAATTAAGAAGCACCAGGTACTATCCTTTTTTTAAATACGAAATAGTAATGTTTCCTGCCTTACACAACAGTACAATTGAACAAACTGTTAACAAATAAACGTCCCGCGTATAGTATTCCACAGGTGGTATCGTGACTTGAGAAAGCAAAAACACGGCAACATGTTACACAAAATGGCGTCTGTCAATGTGCATTTGTGGCGCGGTGGCGGGCGTGCAAACTATGTAAGATAACTTTCTCTTGTACAGCAGCGTAATTATTTTCTCATGTACGGCAGCTATGACCGAGCTCCTCCATGTTTACTTTCTACGCGTGCACGATAAAGGATATTTTGTTTATGAACATGAGTGAACAAATTATTGCACAATTGAAACGCTGTTTATTTGTTCACATTTTTACATTTTTACAAACTAAGATAAAACATTAAAATGTACTGTTTGTGGACCAATTCCTGAACATGTTTTGGAGGTTAAATTTTTTTTTTAAATGTCAATATTTTGTAAATAAGTTGCAACAAACTTTCTGTAGCCGTTTTTTTAAGTACAGCCTATGCATGCCGAGATACAGTATTTTGCCACCTAGTGTTAAAATGTGAGCGCGTGTTTGCTTTGCAATACTGTAAACAAAATTTTACTGGAAAACGTGGTTATATTTAGCGCATCTAAGTCCAATATGCCATATTTAGCGTAAAAACTAAATTTTGTGACGATTTCGCGTTTGTCGTCATTTATTCGCGATCGCAAAAAGTCCATGCTCCTAGTGATAAGTGACTGCCTTAGGGGCAGGGGCAGGAGCGCGTCAGTGTCAACTGGGTTTAGAGTGCGTGTTAGATCAGTCTCGCAGGCTTAGGGTTACAGATCTAACTGAGGCGGGGTTTGCAGAATCTGGCGCTTGGCCTTTATGGTGCCCTTGAACAGTCAGGCGGGTAGGCCGCCGGCTCTGCACAAAGTCTAGCTGGGCTAGGTTGGGCTTGTGGGTGCGTGATGTTGGTGGCACCGCTGGCTTTTNTTATCTCTCACTGCCGTGCATCTGGTACTCGTCGGCATAGGTACAGTGTGGGATCTCCCAACCCAGCGAGCTGACGGCGACTGCGTTTCTCGAGTAGTCTATCTGGACAGTCAGCGCTCCTGCCGATCGGGAGATGACATTTGAAACACTCAGGAGCAAAATATGCCCAAATAGTTATTCTAACTGAACTATCGTTACAAGGTCTCACTCCCTCGGCAGTGCACGGGTTTCACCGACCGTCCCACCACAACTCTTCCTCCCCTCCTTTCCATGTGTTCAGGTAGGCAAAGTGATGTTTGCAAACACACGCTGTGCCTGCAATAATCTATAATGAAATTAAAACTATTCTTATAAACTATGGGTTTTAAGTGGTTAGTTAATGCAGAAAAGTACACATACATATATGTATTATTTATACATTGTCTTATATAAAACAAGCAAGTACTATTCCATTTATCAATGCATAACATGGGATGTTTAGAGTGAAATTTCTTTACATGGCCACTATCTCTTCGTAAATTGTTAATATGTTTTGTACACAGGTTGGCATTTGAAGACATTACTCATTTTAAAGGAACATGCTGATTCACGTATATAAACGACTATTAAAAGTTGAGATAATTCTTTACGTAGTAGTTCCATCAAACCGCCCATTTGAATAAATTTCACTGTGGTATACTTCAACCAAATGTATAGAAGACAATATGTAAAATCTTGTTTTAATAAATACACTTATAAAGTACAAAATTATCTGCATTTGCTTAGAAAATTTTGTTTGGCCTAAATAACAAATCTTAAATAATAAGTGTTTAATTTTTTACTACACGAACACATGAATTTCTGTTATCACTAGTGAAATAAAGTGCTTTGTACAAAAAGAACTGTCTAACCTAAACATTTTGCATAAAATGATTGAAGCAGCCCATTGTATCAGTTTCATTATTGCATTTAGGAATACAATTGTTTTCTTCATTATTATGAGAAGTAAAAAAAAAAATTTGTGAGCAGAGTCCTGAACAAGAAATACACTATTTGTTAGCAGCCACGCAATATAACCGCTTGGCCATTTCTGAATATGTATTGATACAATTAGATGAATTTAAATGTATTACAACCTTTTATATGTAATCTACTACGTTTAAATATGGAACCATAAAGTTTATGCCCGTTTGCAATGAATACGGCCAACATGCTTCTCACCCGCCATGTTAAAACAGAGCTTCTCGATCAGGAAAGCAGTTTTCGACAATTAGCTGTTGAGTGCTCTCAATTGTTTTCTCACAGTAATTGAGAAGTTATCTTTAACTTAGAATACCAAATATTGGAAATATTATGAAAATTGTTATTTCACGATAGAGAGCTGCGTCTCGAGAAACTTAGAATAAACCCCCTGGTGCTGGTGGTATTTTCATTAGCATATAAATTAATAATGGGAATTCATTCATGTCACTGGAGATTATGCCCTTTTGTGGTGTCATCCACAAAGGTGATCTCATTGGTGAAAATATTCTAACNTTCATGTCACTGGAGATTATGCCCTTTTGTGGTGTCATCCACAAAGGTGATCTCATTGGTGAAAATATTCTAACAGCCATTTCAGGATGGAATATTCTAAATAAGGGGAAAATTTAGGTTTGAGACAGTGCTGCAAACATGAAAAGTGCTATTTCTCAGACAAATGGTATCACCCATATNAGGGGAAAATTTAGGTTTGAGACAGTGCTGCAAACATGAAAAGTGCTATTTCTCAGACAAATGGTATCACCCATATTCCATGTGTTCAACACAGACTCTTTTGGTTGTCAAAGGTGGATACAATAATCAGCGTGCTGTGGTAAAAATTGACATCAAATGCAAGACAAATTATGACTCGTTTTCATATTTTCACATGTATGTTGCATTAACAAAACTGTTAAAGAGGCCCAGATGAAGTATAACCTTCCACAGCATATTCTTATTAAGGAAGAACCAACAAGATGAGACACTTGCTTCAAGAGGTTGGAAAAGCTGGTTGATCAACAAAAAGCTGTACAAAACATAATATGCAAAATTTCTGGACTTCACACCAGCAGACTGAGCAGACTGGACCCTTGCTGAAGAGGTCATCGAGCCTTACAGTTATTGACAGAAGCAACTCTCTCTAAGCATAGTCAACTGTATGACATTGGAAATTATTCCACTTATCAACAGCCTTGAATGAGGCCTCCAGAACATCAAGATAAAGAAAGTGTTTAGCTTGAAAACTGCTGCTATTGACATTCTGCATACCTTGCATAATAGATTTAATGAGGTTGAAGACAAAGTTGAAGTGTGTGCAGCAGCAACAATACTGAATCCATGATACAAAAACAGGTAGGTCTAAGAAAGGTGCAACTAATAAAATAACTACGTACTTGTTTTCACATAATGATCTCAATTCCTGTCTGTTCTCTCCATTATCTCTCTCTAATTATTCCATGATAAGAATGACTCTTATATAATTTGTGATTTTGAAAGCCACACAGCATCCAAAATCATGGGTTTTACTTATTGTATGTTAGCAAAATTAAAATGTAAAAAAAAAAGATTGAAAAATAATTCAGTTTATTAAAAATTGCCATTACTGTGAACATTTTCTCCTTTGAAATGCTGATGTAGAATGCCATTACCATGAACATTTTGCACTTAGAAATGTTTATGTAGTATGAAAAATTGCTATAACTATAAACATTTTCACCTTTGAAATTTTGACATAATGCACAAACACGTAAAGCTAACATGGCTAACCAATATGAAACCTAGGAGAGTTTGATCTCATTGTTCACAAAGATGTAGGAAATCTAGGCGATTGCTACACCATGGCGATAGTGATAAACATTTTATTAAATACAGTTGATTTCTTATACTAAAAAAAAGCACTAAAGTAAAAAATGTCGGGTTTAATTTTTTTTTTTTTTTTTTTANTTAAGATCCACTGGCAGCAGAGAGGATTGTAGAATGCCTGAATGAACAGGTCCAATCTGGGGATTGTCGAGAACTCAAGTTTCCAGTTAAACAGCACACAGAAACAAAATCAATACTTACAAGAAATCTGTTCTCAGTTAACTCATTGACATGCCCAAAAACTGAAAATACGTCAAATAAAGTTATGTAGTATTTATCAGAAGCAATCATTTCATTGAATGACTGACTGTCTGTAAGATGACCAAATTTGGAAAAAAAAAAAAAAATCATATTCATTCTGAATTATAGCTAATTTTATTTTACTTTAAATGGTATCACAGTACTATTTCTTACAAGTTATATACTTTTGAATACTGTAAATCAAACTAATTTTTACAGTTGGTAAAAATAATATTTACGTAAGTCTACTTTTTCTATTGTTGTCAGTATGACTGTGAAACAACTCTTATCGGGACATCACTCATACAAATATCTAATGTCACACTTGTAGTAAAAGTTAATTTGTGCACCTCTCATGACGGGGCAGATGTAGAGTGCAACTTCTCTGTTTCCAGCAAGTTTCTGTCTGAATATAAAGGAACGATGAGTGAAAGGACGCTTAATTCTGCATTATGTATAAATGTTATGAAAATGTTTCAAATTAAGCCTCAATTGGTGCCATTGTCAAAAGAATTGTAGTCATCAACTCATTGTGTACATTCAAATTACCAGACACACTTTGTTACCGGCATCAACTGATAATAGGTGGTAGTGGTCGTAAGTTAGATTCCCAGGGAGCTAGGTCGTGAATGTGTGTATGGCCATGCGGTAGGTAAAGACTCTTATCCAGGGGTTGATGTCGACACGTGGCTACTTACTTGATGCCAGAACACACACATGAATTACTCTTCTGTTCTGCTGTTGGCCACAGAACACACCTAACACTATTATATGGTGGGAAACAGGACTAACGTACAAGAATGGAATCAACCACGTGCTCGTTGAATTGCGTGTAATTGCCATAAAAATTACATTAAAACACTTGAGGCAATACAGGAAGTCCACACACTGCCAAGCAGCCATAAAACCAAATTTAGTTGGGGCCTCGTCTGATCCAGCCCAAGGTACAATATAAACAGTCAATAGAGAAAAAGCCTCACGGAAGAAAATATTATATAAGAGGCCCCCAAACAGCCGGTGGGCCAAAGGCCGGATGTGGGAGTAAAAATGAAAAGGTTATAGAGCATTTAAACAAACAGAAAGACTATATCAGTAACGCAAAGATGAAACCCTACAGGATTTGCAGCACCCGTCCGTCTGGCATGAGCTCCGAGAAGAGACTGCCTCGTGGCCTTTGGAAGCAGAGCGCGTGCGCGCTGCCGGAAGTGAGTCTCATGGGCTATACAAGCATAGATGTATGTAATATGAGCCTGGTTGAAAATGGCATGGAACAGAACACTATCACTAAAATTCCCAAAATGTGCACTGGAATACACAAGCAAAATAATTACATAGAAATTACTTAAAACTAACAGAACCCTTCAAATAACAAAAATGTTCACAGAAATACACGGGAAAAATGATTATACATAAATTGCGTAAACTAACGAGACCCTGGATCATTCCTCGTAGGCCCTCTGGGCTTTGCCGCACAGGCAACACACACATCACTTGCACCACATGCAAGAAGAATTTCGTGCGTGCACTGCCTGTGGCTGCCTTACGCTAGCCGAGGGGCAAGGTTGGGTGACAACCCCCCACCCGGCAAGGGCTCAAACGTACGAAACCAAAACACACGCGTCGTTAACGTAAAGAGGGTGGACTGCCCCGGACGGTGTTGACTCTTGGGCAACATGCGAGAGAGAGGGGTGGGGGTTGCAGCAACTGTGTCCTTACCAGCAGTGGTTTGTCCATAAATTATAATGCCTGGGTGTAATGTCAGTCGTGGTGCAGGAGAGAGTTTCAGTCCTGTCCGGAGCCTGCACTCTCTGTCTGCGGGGGATGAGGGTGCGGTCCCGTTGCACTCTCCTTACTTGGACTCCCCCTCGTCTCTGGCTCCACCATCCTTGGGGTAGTCCGTAATCACCATGTCCTGCAGCCCACCTATCACTTCACGGGGCATGACTCATCATCTGCCTCCTCGACAACGCAACAGAAATTGGAGTCCCTTAACGAGGTATCGGGTGGCCACTACACCCAGGGTTCCTCTGATGTTCCCAGGCGTGACGAAGAAAATTTGACGGTATGCGTGGGCTCCATAAGGGAGAAGCCTGCGTAGCCGGTAGGTGTAATAGGTGAGTGCGCCACAGCGGGCGCACTCAGGGTCTGCCCAGCGAGCTCCCAGCAAGGATCTGGGGAAGGATGTCATCCCATGTGGTGTCGTCACGCACCTAGCACTACGGGTTTGGATGGCGTGATCTGCCAATTCATTGTATTTACCCAGCATGTTCTTGACAACGAAGTTCAGCGTCTGGAGCGACCGTGCCCAGCAAGTGAACTTTCACTTGTACCCCTGTGCCTTCTCCAGCCAGCACAAGCACTGGTTGTCAGTCCGTGCCATGAATTTGCTGCTCTTCACGAAGTGGCCGTGATGTTTATACGCCCATTCAACTGCGAGGCATTCACGCTCGTTTACATCATAGTTTTTTTCAGCCTTCCCAGACTTAGCGCTTACGTAATCCTCGACGAGGCGTTCACCTTGGTCTCCTAGCGGGTACAACTCTGTGCCTAGTCCCTCCTGGCTCACGTCAGTTTGGACATAGAAACAGCAGTAGTAGTCTGGTCGTGTGAGCAGATGGCACTTGTGGAACCTGCGCTTGAGTTCTTCGAAAGCATTTTGTGCTGTGTCTGTCCAGCGGTAGCGATACCTTGGAGAGAACAAGTCTGTGAGGGGCTTGGCGGTGATGGCAATGTCCGGCACATAGTTCCCGCAGCCAGTTGACTAACCCCACGAACCGTTGGGTGGGGGGGGGGCCTTCTCATCGATTAGCCGCAAATCTTCCGGCGATGGTGATTACCGTGCTGGTCCATGATGTGGCCCAGGTAAGGGAGTTCGGTCACGCCAACGTGGCACTTGTAAGGGGTGCACGTGAGACCATGGGTTGCGAATATCTCCACCACCAGGGCCAGGGGGTGAGCGTGTTCTTCTCAGGACTGGGACCATACCACAATGTCATCAAGGTACACTGCTATGAATAGGCCGACGTAGCCGTCCAGCGCACGCGTCATTAAGGACTGAATGGTTGTGGGCGCGTCTTGCAAGCCAAAATATATACACTCAAACTGAATACGCCACCTGTCTGGTTTGGTGAACGCGGTCTTGTTGTGGTCCTCAGGCCATACTGGGATCTGGCAGAAGTTGGACTTCAGGTCCAGAGCGGAAAAAAACCTTTGCCTGCTCCAGCCCAGCCAAGGTGTCTGAGATGTTCAGAATGGAAGGGGGGGTGCATCTACAGTCAACTTGTTTACAGGCTTGAAATTTATGCAAAACCTGAGCGACCTGTCCTTATCGACCATGGCCACCTGGCAATTGTACGGTCTCTCACTAGGCTCAATTACCCCATCCCTGATTATTTCCTCAACCTGGTCTTAAATAGCCTGCCGCATCGAGCCATTGTAATTAATGGGCCTCATGATGACCGGGAGTCAGTGATCATTGGGATCTTGTGCTGGATAATGGTAGTACGGCGCAACGAGTCAGATACAGAGAACACGTCGGGATGTTGGTTTAGCACAGTCTGAAACGTCACATGCTCGATTGGGACAGCATGGCTGAACTCGTCCAGCAACACAGGCCCTCTGAGGAGGACAAGGGGATCTTGATGCCAGCCCGTCAGCCGGCAGTGCCGACGTGGAGTGTGTTCTTTCTTACCTCTTGCTGACGTAACCATGGTTGACCCAGGATGACTTCCTTCGGCAGCCCCTCCACCACGAGGACTGAGGCTTTTGTCATCATGTCCCAGAGCTGGATGGTGATGGTGGCTCAGCCCTGCGTCTTCATTGGTGAGCCCCAGGTGGCGAGACAGAGCAGCCCTGGCTCCGCCACCAGGGGACTGGTGATGAAGTTGTACGTCGTCGCCGTGTTAATCAGGGCTGCCCTTGGCTGACCATTGGCTAACTGGGATGTGCAAAGGACCCTCGTGGCTAGTGGTGACGTACCGCAGGAAGGGCGCGATATTGATGTTATTGTGCAGTGGTGATGGTGGCCTGTCATCTCTGAAGGGGTGTGGACCAGCCAGTCTAATAACCCCTACCGCCCGTTTCCCGCCGCGGTAGCCTTGGCTTGGCGAGCAAGCACAAGGGGGCACTCCCGATGCCACTGGTATGGTCTGTCGCATATATATAAGTTGGTGAGATTTTGCCAGTCAGTGAGTGGCAACTTGACGTATACGTAACAAACAACGTGCCATTTACAAAATCCTGTATCAGCTGATGCATGAGCAAATGAAAATTAATATTACGTTGGCTATACTGACTGCACTGCCGGCGCACATCAAATAAGCAGAAAATACGTGGATAAGAAAGAGTTCCTAGATGAATTAATACGTTTTATTTTACGTGTTCACGAACCAGCTGTTATTAGTGTTACAAACTAAAGTTTGTGCTAAAGTAGTCATTTATATGTGTTCAAAATGAAACTGACATTAAAACGGTCCGTATTCAAATGAAATGCCTGCTGGCCCCTTGTTGTGGCGGGCTCTGATGCAGTGTAGCTTGAGCTGGGGGTTCGGTTGTTGGTGGCTGTGCAGTGTACCGCTACATAACCTTGAGGCTGACGCCGGGCAGGGCCCTCCATAGTGGCAGAGGGGCGATTGCAGTGTGCTTTCCGAAGCCTTCCAACTTGCGGTGGGTTGATTTACACAGGTGTTGGCGCAGCTCTTGGGTGCAGGAGTTCCAGGATGAGCTCTAGCCTCCTCCCCTTTGCAATCTTGCAGCCTGTGGAATAGGCGTACTTTTCCCCTTATGAAGGTCTCCACACACTTACCATCTGCCTTTTTCCTATACAGTTCCATACAGCACGCCGCTTTGCCCTCACATCGAAACGATACTGCACAGCGTGGTTGAACTAGAGCCACTGCATTTTGTACACTCCAGCACAATACCACCAGTCCTTGGCACTTGTGGAACTGAGCTGCTGCGCGGCTAGACCACTCCTCTACAGGAACGCAGCATCTGGTCAGCTTTTCTTCGCACAGTCTTAAGAACTTGCCCGGGGCTTCCCACAGGTAAACTGCAAAGTTGGTAATGGAGACTCAGACACGTGGTTAACAAGCGCGTGCTGTAGTTGCAGCACGTCTGTTTTTACGACTGCAGTGCTGGGGCTAGCAAATGGAGCGAAGCACGTCTCGCATACAAAAAACCTGAATGTGAAGGAAGGGCGCTCATCTGGGTTTGCGTAGTCCTGGTGTTTGCGTCAGTGGCATCCTACACAGCACACCATTTTGGTGGTTAGGCTTAAGCCAGCACGACTAAAAGGTTGGGTTTATGTCCTGTCTACTAACCTCGCACTTCGCGGTGCACGTGCAAAATATTTCATCCTCGTATTCCCAGTGTTCGCCTGATGGCAGTCGAAGGCGTTCACGCACCGCACATGAATGTGGGCCCGTAAATTTTTTTGAGCTCGTGCTGCACAGTTTGCGGAAATACCTAGGCGGCCAGGTGCGCGCAGATACCGTTGCACTCTTAGCCCTTGCAGCCTGCGTGCCCAACGGAAAGAGAACACTGATTCTTCCAGGATACCCAGTTCTCTCTACTCTCATATTAATCCACAGGTATTGATCGGAACAAGAGATTGTCACACATTGTCAGGCGCTACATTGTTAACTGCGTCAACTGATATTAGGTGGTGGTGGTGGTCGTAAGTTACATTCCCAGGACGCCAGGCCGTGAATATGCGCACGGCCATGCAGTAGGCAAAGACTCTTATCCAGAGGGTGACATTGCCACGTGACTACTTACTTGATGCCAGAACACACACACAAATTACTCTTCTGCTCTGGTGTTGGCCACAGAACATGCCTAACACTATTATACAGCTGGAAAAGGTACTAACTTACAAGAATGGAGTCAACCACATGTTCGTTGAATAGGGTGCCTTCCGGCAGTAATAACCATACAAAATACATTAAAACACTTGAGGCAATACAGAAAGTCCACACAAAACATATTAAACTTCAAAATAGTCATGCAGCCGAAACCAATTAAGTTGAGACCTTGTCTGATTCAGCCCGAGGTACAGTTCAAAAAGTTAGATATGGAGAGAAAATCTCGCAGAAAATATTATTTAAGAGCCCCCTGCAAAACAGGTTGGCCAAAGGCTGGCTGCAGGGGCAAAAACGAAAAGGTTATAGAATATTTAAGCAAACAGGCTATATCATTAACGCAAAGATGAAATCCCGACATGACTCGCGGCACATGTCCATCCAGCGCGAGCTCCGAGAAGAGTCTGCCTCATGGCCGTTGGAAGCAGCGGACCACACAATAATATATGTAATTTGAGCTTGGTTGAAAATGGCATGGAACAGAACACTCATTAAAATTCACAAAATGTGCACAGGAGTACACGAGCAAAATAATTGTATAGAAATTACTTAAAACTAACAAAACCCTTCAAATCACAAAAACGTGTAGAGTACACGGAAAAATTATAATACATAAATTGCTTAAGCTTTGAAAGTGCACAAGGGGTCTTTCCGGACCCCACATGAAATTTTTATTTTGTGGCATTAATATTTTTGTCCTGAGACTTGTGTTATTTTACGACATCTCTTAAAATTTGTTAAGATAATGTTTTTAATTTTTGAAATTTTTTCATTTCGAAATATGTTTTTAATTAAATATTAAACCCTTAATTCTTCTCTTGGTGCACTTGGGGTCTTTTGTAACCCCAGTCAAAAACAACTTATATGTCGTATGCAATACTCAATTTCAAAAATATGGCAATACTTTACTGTCTTGGGACTAATGGAGCAAAAAAAATCTTCACTGGCAGTTCTAAAGAGAGCTAACAGACAGCTCTAATAGTAACATATGGCGCCTGCAGCTGTTCGCAACTGCTTGGACTCAATAAATGCAGTTGTATGAGACGTTTTCTGTTATGTGGAGTGAATGTGTGTGATATATTTTGAACTATCACCATTTACTTTTCTCTTATGAGTTGTGGACACATAATTTTACAAATGAAGTCTGCAAAATTTAAACCACGAAAGAAGATATATAGAAAAACATGAAAATGGATGAAGAAAAATTACGATTTTTTACGAAGGGAATGAGGGTTCTCCACACAGAAAGGGATCCAGGGCAACTGATCAAGGCTACTGACCTAGGTCTTTCTACTATTAGCTGCATCGATTTTGTATTATCTTGCTGCAGTGGTGCTCAGTGTATTTGTTCTTTATAGTTGGAACACTTCATTGTATACAATGTAGATGTACACCATTTATATTCAATAACGTGTTTGTTTATGTTGTAGCGCATCTGACCACAGTTATGGAGGTCGTTGGTTTGATCCCATTTGGTTGCATTGGGGGTGGTTTTTATTCCCTTAGTGGTTTTCCCCTCTCTCATTCCAGGTGAATGCTGGTTCAATTCCTGAATGGTCATCCTTCAAATTCCGAACCCCAAAAATTTGTTGCACTTGTAGAGGCCTAGTGCTGTTAATGTGCACAAAAAATTAAGAAATAAAAAATATTGTAAATAGATATAAAGTAAAATTAATTTTACCAGAAAAGTAACTAGCCTTGCATACAAACATCAAATAATGATTTGTAAACAGCAGACAGTAACATGTGTGGCCAGTATTACTTAAGAAAAAATGGAATGGTTTAGGAATTCACCAGTACAAAGGCAAATGTTGAAGCACAATATAATTCACGATAAACCAGGAGTAAAGTGTAATTGCCCCAGTTCAGTGAAAGAAGCATTTAATATATTTGTGACACCAGAAATGATCAGTACAATTGTAAGGGAAACTTAACAGAGAAGCCAATGGAGTTATGAATGACTGCAATAGATCAGATGCAAACATCGAACCTAAAACATGGAAGGATACAAACAAAATTGAAATGAGGCTTATATTGGACTATTGTTATGTGCTGTATCGTGCTAACAGAGAAGAGCTCAGTGAACTATGGAATGAGGAACATGGCAGGCCAATATTTCAAGCTACTATGCCCTTGAAAAGATTCAAGAAAATAACCAGGTTCATTCGTTTTGATAATAGGGCAACAGGTGTGGAACGCCAGCGTGAAGCAGTTTTTCAGTAAAATATGGGATACATTTGTACAGAAACTTTCATCTTCATATGTACATGGCTATGACATGACTGCAGATGAACAATTCGTTGGGTTCAAAAGGAAATGTACTTTCCGTCGATACATGAAAAGCGAAGATCTAGATACTGCATCAAAATTTGGTGGGTTTGTGGTTCTGAGACATCTTTTCTGCTAAATGGCCAAATATATCTTGACAAGCCCACACAAGGTACAAGAGACAAAAACCAGGGTTCTAGGATTGTCTATAAATGGAAAAACAAAGGAAAAACATTCTTGCTGACAGTTTTTTTCATCAGCATACCTTTGGTTCAACAGCTACTGGAAGAAAAGACAACATTTGTAGGGACCCTACGTAAAAATAAGGTGGAAATTCCTAGAGAAATGTTGCCTAAAAAATGTAGAGAAATCCATTTGTTGGTATTTCGTTTCGCTGATGATCTAATACTAGTGTCATTTGATCCCAAAAAATCCAGTTCAGTTATACTTCTTTATCAATGCATCACTCCAAAACCATACAAGGAAATGAACAGAAGCCAGAGATAATAATGCACTACAATTCCAAGAAAGGAGTGTAGATACAATGGACAAAATGGTGGTATCATAGTTGTAAGCGTAACACAAGAGGGTGGCCTCTTGTTTTATTCTATAATCTCATGGATGTTATTGGTATTGCACCACTAAAACCCTGAAGATTTTGGAAATGCAGAACACAAGAGGCCTTATTTTTGGTTGCTACTGGGACACCAACTTGTTCATCCATATATATAAAAAATACTCCATAGTGGTAAATTCATACAGAAGGGTGTGAAAAGTGGTCTCCTTGCACTTGGCTGCAAAAAGCAAATGCCCAGTGAAAATATTGTTACAAGTAACAAGAGGAAACTATGTCTCTTGTGCCCAAGAATGAAATACAAAACAACTAAAACTGTGTGTAACTTATGTGGATTCAATGTTTTCAGCTCACATTCTAAAACATTTTCAAGTGTTCCAGTTGCGCCACAGAGAGTGAATAAGAACATAACTTATTGAAAAAAATATTGTGAATGTAAAATCACGTTGCATGTCTCAATTTTTATACTTATTACATCTAAATATATTTGTGCATAATTGTTCATGAACATAATTTTTTTGTTAGTGACACAAATATTTTATTTTGGCAGAGATATTTTGTATGACTGTGAACTATGTATAAAACATAAAATTGTGCATGTTTTTCCTATAAGGAATCGACGAACCTTGATTTTTTCTTCTGGGGTTACGTCAAGGCACTGGTGTATGAAACTCCAGTTAACAGTGTTAAGGAACTTGTTGCACACATCATGGCAGCTGCTGGGGAAGTCCGGGACACACCTGGTATTTTCGCCAACGTCAGATCTTCAATGCGCCGGGGATGTGAGGCCTGCATCACGGCCCGGGGTCATCATTTCGAACACCTTCTTTGATTTTCGCTGTACTAAGAAAATAAACATGTTTTCTCACCCTGTTCGTGTCCTTCCTTTCTTGTGTTTTGTGTCATCACTACCGCGCCAGGAAAGCGTTTCCGACCATGCATTGCGATGTGATTTCCGATCGTCTAAGTGTACTCTATCTCTCCTGAAAGTTTGTAACCGGTGTACTGATACACTCTGTATAACCACACAGACAGATATAAAAATTATTTTATAGTAAGATTCGAGAATGTTATTAAATGGTCATCTTAAGAAAAATTAAAAATAATAGATTTATAACAAAAATAATACATATTACTATGCTTGAAATAGTGTATAAATTTTACTAATTGGTAATATTGCAAAATATGTGCAACATATATATGTTATCGTTGATTTTTAGTTGGGGTCTGAAAAGACCCCAGGTGCACAGATATGTAACAAAACTAAGGTGATTTGTCAAAGGTTAAATGAACAAGACCCAGGATCATCCCTTGTGGGCCTTCTGGTCTTTGGTGCGCACGCAACACACGCAAGAGTTTTGTGCATGTGCGGTCCCTGGCGGCTTTACGCCGGCCAAGGGATGAGGTCGAGTGACAACGAAGGCTCAAAAAATAATATTCTGTGATGAGGCAATTATGAAAAATAGGACAGGTGGAAGAAAAAAGGGAAGAAAATGAAACTAAAAGAAAAGTTATAATTAAAGAAAAAAAACAATTTCAGCTCGGGAACAGAAGTTAAAACGTTTGAAGAAAAAAGAGGGGAAAAGGCAAAACTGCTAATCAATTATTTAAGATGAAGAGGGAAAATACAAAACTGCTAGTAAATTATTTGAGGAGGCCAGTGCAAATTTAAAGAAGAGTATTTATAAAAAGAAAATGGAAGAAATAGAGTGGGCACAAGCTCAGCTAGAAGGTCTCGTATAAGAAAAATTTGTAGTCCTTTTAAACTTCAAAAAAACTTTAACATTCTTACTTATTAAATTTGAGGTATATACATTTACTGTGATTGCATCAGTAATTCTTTCAATATTATTTTATTTCTGTAATAGAACTGGGTAAGAGAATTCACAAATTTGCCCGTTACTTGCATGTTGTTTACCTGTAGGATGTAGTTAAAACGTGTGTTAATTTTGAAGAAATTTGTATATGGGAATTTTATAATCATAACAAACAAATTTTATCTGTAACTCTGTATGTTTATGCTACAATTCTGCATCTGCAGGGTGGTTCACAATGTTGTTTAGGCATGGACCGGCCCAACTTCAACACTGGTTGTCACTATCAATAATTGATGATTCTTGCCAAATTAAAATAGAAGTGTTTTGTGCCTGTCACTTTTTATTGTTGAAAGATCACATGTTTCACTTTTTTGTATGTGCCTAACCACTTGGAGGCCTGAAACTGTCATTGCCAACACAGCAGTGCTGTAACCCTTTGTAATTAATTTTTGAGTATGAAGTAAATATTATATTGTATTAAAAATGGCATATAAGCACAATGCAATTATGGGGTAACAGTCTGCAGGTAAGGGGTTGCTTGTTCTACCCAGTGCAAATAGCTACCCTGTCTATTTGTCCGTTTATAAAAGGAATAAACATAGGTGTAATTTTATTGGCAAGGAAATTAGTACAAGTTTGTTAATTGTATGTGTGTTTGTGTGAAGAGGGCTGTACACATTTCATTCATTATGCAGTTTTAATCAGTTTCTGCTCCTAGTCAATCTGCTAACTATAGAGTTCAGACAGTAAAAATTGGTACCTTTATGTGCTATTTTGGTACCTGCTGGTTATCAAAGTGACTTGAGTTTTCTTTGAATACGCTATAAAGTTTCAAAATTAATTTTGTGATTTTATTTTCAGATGAATCTGATTTCCCTTCTTCTGATATGGAAGGTGATGACAGTGACGATATATTAGATAGTGAGGAGGATGAGGGAGGGGAAGAAGAGGAGGATGAAGATAGTGATGAAGATGATATGCCTGAAGGTAGAGTCTGCCTCAGTTCTGAATTCTCATGTAAGGTTGTGTTTACAATTACCATATTGACATTACGTAACATAGGGTTTTAGAATACTGTGCCCAAATAATTAGTTATGGCTAGAGACCCAAGAAATTCGCAACTCTCGAATTCGCGAAAAAATCTTAAAACTGTTTGAAATAGTGGGGAATGACTTATAATGCATTTTAGAGTTGTTATTTAGTATTTGCGACTCTTAGATTACTCGCTAATTTCTTAAAATTATCTTTTATCCACGAATTTTGACATGCATTCGAGAATTTCAACGAATTTACAGATATCAACAAATCATTAAATGTAGGTGGCAACGTGCGGTGGTACCGCACTTGACTACCGAGAGGGTGAAAGATGTACAAGCATGTTGGAACTCGTGGGTGACTTAGTCTGGTTTGGACAGTTGTGGGTTGCAGAGTTTTATCTGATCTGTTTTAAAATGCTACCAAAAATAAATATTGACGAAAGAGTAAAGCAGTTTTCTCAAGAAGACATAGGTAAATCGCGAGACGTCATGATATGCCGTTTTTTCAATAAAACAGTAGCGTGGGAAACCTCAGACAGCGCCAAGAAAAACGTGTGGAGTTATGGTCACGTTGAAGCTGTCAAGAAAGGAATGCGGCAGAAAACTATGTTGGCGGCAATTGAAGGCTCTAAGACAGCAAAGGTACGGATATAAGTTACATTATCCTTATGAGGTTTCCCTATGTAACGAACAGAATTGAAATTGATGTTTAAAAAATATGATTAAAATAATTTACAAACACTATATTGGCACCTAAATAATTATGATTAAGATATTGTTATTTATTAATAATGTTAAAAAAAAATTTTAGAGCAACAAATTGTTATTATTAATTATTAAAATTATAAATGCCGATTTGATGCATCACGAGCCACCTACAGACAAAAATTTTCTTCTGTGTGCTTAAATCTGTGTTAATGTTCACAAGTTTGTAAATTCCGTCACCCGTAAGTTCCTTTGTTCCGTGAGACCATGTAGTCAGGTTTCCCTTCCCCTCGTCAAGGGCAAGGCAAGGTCATCCCTCCCTCACTCTTCTTTGATAAATGGTTCTCCACCCCTTTGTCATTTCCATCTTGTCACCTGCTTTTCACACCATTTGCAGAACTTATTCTGCTACGTTCACGTTAGTAACGTCACGTTAGTAACGTCACATTAGTAACGTCACATTAGTAACGTCACATTGTTCTCTTCTCTTTTGTGGTCCAATGCAAGTTTTCGCCGCTATAATTGAATATTTTATGCTTTATCCTTGTAATACATCTGCCATCTTTGCCTAGTCCATCTCAAATATCACACCCCACCCCATGATTGTGTAAACAGCTTGTTTGTGAAACGGGGGGGTTTTTTAAATTCCGTCTTGACCCATTTAAGGCACAGCCCCCCCCCTCCCCCCTTTTCATAATCTGCAGCAGAAAAATTAACCTTTTTAATTTAGAAAGCTGCTGCTTCCACTCACAGTGGAATCAGTTTAAAAATGATTTATTCTGGCCCAAACTCGCACAAAATTTTGTTAACAAACAGCAATAAGTACAGTTGTACCGAAAACACATGTACCAATAAACCGTATCCACAGTTAATTTTCAGTGGTCCTGGCAAAAATCCTGTATAAATAATGATAAAGCTGCTCGTATCGTTTATCGGATGTTGCGTTGGTCGATGTATATTTCAGTCCTGTCATCTAAGATTTCCCGCAACAATCGTTTTTAAGCTGGTCGTTTATTCAAACGTCTAGTAACTGCTCTGCAACACGTTGCCTGTCTTCCCAATCCCGACACGTCTGCCTCTGCAGCGTGTTGCGATGTGCGAGTCAGGCTTACTACCTCCCCTTACACGCTTCACGAGAGGGTAGGTGGTTACCTAGCAACCAGCGTGGCGACCTAGCGTCCTCTCACTCTCTCTCAGCCGTGCTTCTTCCTTCCTCCTCTTACATGCGTTTGAGAGGGGAAGTTGTTTTCTAAATAAAAGAAAAAGCACATCCTTTCTCTCTCTCTCTCTCTCAGCCATGCGCGCTTGTCTTCACACGCTGGCCGCAGAGCAAATAAACTAAAGTGTTACTGGCGAACTTAGACATTTTATCAATACTAACCCATCGCCCAAAATAGTTGTACCCATCATCATTTGTATTTCAAAGGTAATGATATCGCCTGAAAATGTTACGCAATGCATTTTAACAAGCAGAACATTCTGATCCAGGAAATTAGCAGCAGTAGACTTCAAGTTCTATTTTCAAGAATTCAATCTCTGCGAAACTTACATGATGAAGGTGTAAAAGAGTTACATATGGCTCATAGAGAAATTGAAGACACACACTAATATAAATTTCTTGGAAGCACTTAAATCCATGGAAGATGATTACGAGGCCTTTGTGGTGGGAGCCTTAATAGCTTTTTAATGCCATTATCAAATATGGAAAGAGCAATTCTTCTCACAATTTTCTTATGTTCATACAAACAGGACAAATCTGAGTCTGACCGATCTTGAACTTCTCTCTTCCCATGCATATGAATAAAAATTATGACATTTCTTGAAATCATAATTTTCTTGTTAGAAACTTATTTCAAAAGATCTCTAGGAACACTTTTTATTTAAAAGTAATTTTTTTTTTCTTAGGCCTGCAAGTGAGATGTGTACATATTAGCATGCTCAGCATTACGTTTATATTTGAAACTACTCATTGCAGTGTTTTACTACAAAGCAATTCTAACATCTAAAACCTGTAGAAAAGTCTAGTTTTTTATGAGATTTTTAAAAGTGTAACATATGTTTGTGTACTTAGTTTTTTTTCTATTTTTTTTATTTTCAATGCCCCATTTTTCTGTATAAAATACATATTACTGGCACTAAACAAATCTGCACTTTACTCAAGAATTTTAGGACATGCTACTCAAGAAATTCTCAGGTCTCTAGTTATGGCTTCCAATAATAGTCTTGAAACACTAAACAGTATTTCATTATTTACACTTGTTCTTTAGATGTAAGAGTAGGGGTGGGCGAATATTCAAAAATTCTAATAGTAGTTGCAAATTGTAATTTACGAATTACTTGCATACAAACTTTGAATATCTTTTACGAAAATTGTGAATAACTTCCTTATCGTCTCAAGTGGTTATTTACTTGACGTTGTATGCGTACTCATTTGAAGTTTTTCATTTAGACTTTTGTTCCATAGTTACTATAGGCTATTCCCAGTAAAGGGAGCACTTTTAAAACCCCTCACATAATTGTGTTATATAAGCTATATGAAAACTAAAAAAATTAAAATTACATTAGTTTTGGAATGATGCTGCATCGACCAGAAAAATGTTTAGGTAGAGCAGGTGAAGGCCAAGTGACGCGTCACGAAGGTCGCTTCTCTGGTAATCCTTCACAGCTTCGTTGCTATGAATCACTCTGTACTGTTACAACTACCTCTGCTTGGTACTCAACAGCATCGTTGGTTAGCTGAAATGAAGCGATGTCTGTGCACATGTATACATGCGGTTATTTGCCGTAGCTGTGAGATAACACCCTCATGGGCTTGACAATGTTTTCAGATTTAGATCTCTTCATATAAGACTTGGAGAGGAGAAGCATACAGAGTTTTAGGGAAAATGCCTTTCAAGAATTCCACAGACCTATCAAAAACAAAGCTAGTAGATTTCCATTTGCGGACAGTATTTCAAAGGATCTGATGAATAGGGGAAAAAAACCTTTTAATTAATCCATTAGTGTCTAAATAGTCAAAGTTTATGAGTGCATATTAATTACACAAGAATATGTGACTGAAATGTAACGAAAATGGAACAAAGAAACATTGTTACCGTATTTTGTTTGGATTTTCCTAATAAATATCTCAAAACAAAATTTTCGAATTTTTTTAACAATTATAAAATGTGTAACGTGGCTGCGGCTCGTTAAGCCATATTTATAATATTGCAGCCCCACGGGTAAGTGCCATTTTGTAACGTTCGTCGGCTTACACTTCTGTATGTTACTTTGCCCCTGCTAGCTCAAGGTAGAAACACGAGACGCAGCACAATTGACGCCGATTAATTGAAAAAAAGAAGATCTAGAGTATTTTGTTAGATATATTTATTTAACATTTGAAGTTTCACAGTTTACATTCGAATTGCCGATATACAGAGTACGAACCTCTCACAGATAAATATAAAGTACAGATCAGCGCCACAGTCGTTTACAGATTTTTAATGTCTTAAAACTTGCATCAAAATAAATATAAAATGCGTCAACCTCCCACACCGGCAGAGAATTAAAAGAATAAAGTCTAGTGGCCGATGAGGGGTTTAGCGTCACACACGACGCGACCTAGTCTACCATTGTATGATGCTTCTAACGACTGTACTGACCTGCCCTCACGGGCGACTGACCCGAAGTGACTCCTTCCGACGACTTACGAAACTGCTCGAAGGGCGACAGACAGGCGCGTCTTTTGTTCTGCCTC